>CAJUYI010000275.1:12750-81020 GCA_910591695.1 Galerucella pusilla | reverse complement strand
GAATGATCCAAAAGTTATAGAGCTTTCAGGTAATAATTTATCCATTCGCCAACAAAATAAATACAACCCTGTCACGGCTAATACTTTCATGTCTTTATTGCATGTCATTATCCCATCTCGGGTCAGCTCAGTTTCTAAGATCGAGAAAGGAACTATACCAAAAAATTCCACCAGAAACAGTGTGGAAGTATTTTGTTCTTTCTTAAAGATATGTTTTTTCACATATAATGGAAGATATGCAGTGCTATTCAAAAGTCCCCTTCCCCCCTCGTATCTTTTGAACGGCTACACTTACATTAATAAAATTCGGGTGAAAATAAAGTGTTGTAAACTCTACGAATGATAACAGGTGACATAATAGTAATAGATGACGTAACAATGCCACTCTGGTCAATAATTTTAAATAGGACCTTATGGCAAGTGATATCTCGTTTGAAAGGCATTGACATTGGCTACATAGCCATATTAATTTTGTTTGGGCTCAAACTAATTTTGACGGATAAATTAAATAAATACCAAAATCATTATTTCACATTTAAATATTGAAGATTTTTCAGTCCGCGAGTTGTTCAAGAGTTTACATAGGCAAAATGGTACGTACTCAAGCCGACAAAGTAGCAGCTATCTTAATAATTGGCGAATCTTGAAAAAATCTCCATGAAGCGGAACGTTTATTTAATGAGAGACACTAAGATCGCCCTATCTCGAGAACTTATTTGAGGGAGCTTCTTCACAAGTTTGAAGCAACAGGTAGTGTTCAAGATGCCAAACGATCTGGTCGACCAACATTTAGTGCTGATAAAAAAATTGATATAGTTGCTGAAATGATAGTAAGCCCTACCTCCTCTTCAACTAAAGTTGCGTCTATCTGTGAAGTAAGTAAAAGTACAGTACAGAGAGTGTTGGCTAAAAATAAATTTCATCCATACAAGTTAAACACCCTTCGGATGACGACCCCGACAGAAGACTCGAGTTCTGTGAATGTATGACAAATAAAATTAGTCAAAACCCACATTACACAAAAACAATTTGTTTCAGTGGCGAAAGTACTTTTTGCCCCAATGGAAATGTGAATACACAAAATGTAAGGTATTGAAGTGACACAAATCCTCACACCCTTCGTGAACAACATACCCAATTTCCAGAAAAAGTCAATGTTTGGGCAGGTATTTTGGGAAACCTCATAGTTGGTCCAGTCTTCCTGAATTTAAATTTAAGCGGTGAAGTGTATTTTTTGTTATTTTTTTTTTATTCAATTTATGTGCTCGGCAACTATGGCCACTTGCACAGGACGATTACAAAAAAACAGTAATTAATACAGATAGATTACAAAAAAATAATTTAAAGTTTATGATAAAGTGATATATTATTCAAGAAATTCAGTGTTGGCTCGATTTTGTTTGGGTCCCCTAGGATGTCTTGCAGCTGGGATTTGAGATTATGTTGTCGTCTTATTGTGCTAAATTGGCGACAATCAACCAGGATGTGTTTAATGGTAAGTGGGCACTGGCAGCTTTGACAGGAAGGTCTGTTGCTTGAGGTCATTAAGTAGCTGTGCGTGAGTTTGGTGTGGCCTAATCGAAGTCTCCGAAGGATTGATAATTCTTGTCTAGAGAGTTCAGTAGGCTCAGTAAACAGAGGTGAGTTGATAATAGGCTGGATGGATACTAGTGAAGTCTTGGTGGAGCTCCAGTGAGTTTGCCACGTATGTCTAGCGATTCTTTTTGCTTCTGCCTTAATATCCTTGCAAATTTGGATGTGAGCAGTAATTGTGGCAGTAGTTGAAGCTGATTTGGCATGCTGATCGGCCAGTTGTGTATTTGGAGATGTTACAAAATGTAATTGAGCCGTTAATTCTCGAAATTCTGGAAGATAATCCAGATGAATTCGGCCATCTGGAAATAACATTTCAACAAGATGGTGCTCATGCACATTATTATGGTGCAGTAAGACGTTACCTGGATGAATGAAGATTATCGAGGTAGATGGATCGGCCGGCGAGGTCCTATAAAATGGCCACCTCGGTCACCAGATCTGACACCAGTAGATTTATTTCTATGGGGGTACTTGTAATCCAAGGTTAATACTACGGCACCAGATAGCATCGGCGTTTTGAAAGGAAGAACTATTGAAAAATGGAATGCAATTTCAGCTGACACATTCGAACGAGAACGACAAGAGTTTATTAATAGGATGTATCACTCTCAGGAAGTAGACGGAGCACATTTCGAACACTTGCTATGAGAATTCATTGTTGATATTTGATTAATTAAACTTGAAAAAATAATTTCAATAATTTTGTTATTTATTTAATTTATCCGTCAAAATTAGTTTAAACCCAAACAAAATTAATATTGCTATGTAGCCAATGTCAATGCCTTTCAAACGAGATTCCACTTGCCATAAGGTCCTATTTAAAATTATTGGCCAGAGTGGCACTGTGACGTCATCTATTACTATTACGTCACCTGTTACCATTCGTAGAGAAGTTTACAACACTTTATATTCACCCTCCAAATTTTATTAATGTAAGTGTAGCCGTTCAAAAGACGAGGGGGAAGGGGATTTTTGAATAGCACTGTATAATCACCAAACCTGTAAATTTTGTCACCTGATTATAACCATACCACTTGTTTCGCGTTAAAAACTGTCATATTTAGTATTTTATTACTAGGTTTTTGTTGTTTCAACTTACATCCCATGTAGATTCTTATAAGGATGTGAGTTCTTGGTGAATTTCTTATGTTACGAAATACCGAATGTTTTCTAAGAAATGCTACTAAAGGTACTTATACTGTTTTTTTTTGTTTTTTTTTTCACCATAACGTCTCGTCGGCGAATGTTAACAGTTATCCACCAAATGAAACAAATAAATTTCACGTTGCTGAACGCAGTAAAAGACACTTACATCTTCTAAATAATAAAAAACGTCAAGAAAAATAAAACGCTAAAACAAAGGAGGACAACAATGTCTAAATATTTGAAAACCAAGTTCTCCAGTAGTGTTCTTTCGTTTTTTTTTTCTATTTTAAGTTGGATTCTGCACTAGTGTATAACGCGGCGCTTGTTAAATGTTTTGTATTTTTTTGTAACTATTTTTAAACTTGGCGGCATTTTTAAAAGGGTTTGTGACTAATTGATACTGTTAAAATAAGTGGATATGTTTAAGATTTATAAATACTCACTTCAAAAGGAGTAGTTTGCTTTTTACATTTGATGGTTACTGATTTATAACAACAAGAATGCTTTTTGAAGACTGCGAACTTTTTTGTGCCAAATAATATGGGGATTTTCTTCAGCTTATTAGGCAACTTCTTAAAAAATAATTCATCATTATAATTGAGTGAAGTTATAGTGAATTACATAGAAGACCGGGTAATAAATAAGAGACAGACATGATAAAGTACTGTCTCGTCAGGTTAGGTTAGGTTGGGGATAGTAACAGAAAATAAATACTTCAATGTACTTATTAAATATAAATCTATACACAAAAAAAATAAAGCTGGTAATGACTGGTGGAGTACCTCAGGGGTCAGTCCTCGGACCAAACATATGAAGCGTTTAATACCAGATATTAGAGATTAGAAGGTGCTCATAGACGCAGAGATTACTATTTTACCTAGTTTTAACGCGACATGGATCGTTCAGGTCATGCTCGCTCTAAATAAAAACACGATCTGTGCCCTGAATATGGAGTGGTGGATGATGCACAAGATCTGGTATTTTGGTGCCATGAATACCATAGAGACAGGAATACAGGAGGGAACAGGCATTAGGATCCTGTTTGGGAAGACCATGTGAAGTTTTCGACGCAATAATGGTGAAAATACATTTGCGAAATAGTGATAGTGGAGGTTACAAAGATTATTGGAAAATAATTAAGTCAGGCAAAGACTTGAAGAGCAATTACACAGGAAGAGGGAAAGAGCTGGCGTCAGTTGACGTTATGTTCGCAAACGAACAGTTCCAGCCATAGAGTAATAAATAAGAGAGGTTTTAAAACATATGGAAGAAACTGGCACAAAGTTTGTGCGCAGCCTGTAGCGCACGGCGCTTTACAGCAACTAACTGAACCAACAATCCCCGCCTCCCTCTACACAAAACTTTTCATTTTTAGTATTATTTTAATTTGAGGTTAGTCGTTGCCATTTTTGAATTTATTTTTATTTAATCTACTCATTAGAATTTCTGCAAAGAAATTAATTCTCTTAATCATTGGTACCTCCCATTATCACAGTATTTATCATCACTTATCATAGGTAAGTTAAAAAAGTGGATTTTTAACCCTAACCGTCTGATGTTGGGTTTTCGTAATGGAAACATCATTTGTCATTTTATAGTTTTTTTGCAGACAAGAACGAAGGATTACCAAAAATTTGTGACCCAAACCAAAATAATATGTATGTACAAGTTACTAGATATACAGTAGAAAAAATTGACCTTTACCCTGACGTCATACCTACTAACCTCGCGAAATTAATCAATGAGTCAAAAATGGCTACAATTACTTTGTCGTGTGCGTAAATTCGTTGACTGCTTGTTTATCTTGTTCAGCTACTGTCTAAGAAGTGAGGTTAAGTTGGAAATATTCATTAAATGCGAAACAGAAAATTCTGAACTTATCGTAGAATAAAAATAATAAATTAGAGGTCTTGAAAAAACCGATTTTATAGAATTTATCTGAATGCAAATGATGGAACGATTTGAACAAAACTCGATGTATCAAAATAATGACAGTTGTCATAAGAGGTCAAAATAAATTCTTATGAATAAAACCGATTAATTGTTTTTGGTGCTATCTCTTTTCAACTTTTGGAAGTAATAATTAGAGTTACATAAGAACGTATGTCATTGCTTGAAAGACAAGTGTACGTATATTGTATGATGTGTTTTTACTGTCAGTAGAAAAGGATGAGGTACCTATATAAAGTTTGTGTTTACTACTGCTCATTGTTAGTGACGTCAGGGTAAAGGTCAATTTTTCCTACTGTATATAAATGTAATTTAGGATGTTATTGTGGGTACCTACTACCTATTAATTACTTATGTGAAAAAGTGATTTAATAAGTTTAATATTTTGGACACTGTATTTGTGTGCTTGCTCTGTAATATTGGTGTGTGCTTCAAGATGCCAAGTTGTTATGGGTACGTCAATTGAATAACTGCGAAAAAACTATACAAATCTTATGTTTTTTTCAAGTTTCCTGATCTAGATATTGAACGAAGTCATGAATGGTTTGAAATAATGAACCTCACTTATTAAAAATGGGAGGTGTTATTTGCGTGAGGACAGGGCCGGATTAAAGTGCAATGCCGCTGTGGGCCCCAAATTTTTGCCGCCCCTATCCCATGTCATTGCACCACAATGTTACGCTACACACATGTTATAAATAAATTAATGGTGCTAAAAAGCAGAAAAACATTGAGGGTCTTTTAGGGCAACGTAGTTTTAATATTAAGTAAGGCTTAACAACTTTTAATCCTTACTTACTATTTTTTGCAATTGCAACAAAAGAATTAAGCTTTACCAAAACTCGAAATTGTGTTAAAAGTATAAATGAATAGAACTAGATGGATTTTTGCAATACATACTGATAATAGGGCAATTTGTACAGTAAAAAAAACACCTTAGGTAAGTGACCACATTATTTTTCTTTAATTAAAAAGTTTTTTGCGACCTTTGGCGGAAGCAAAATCAGAAACTATGTCGTGGGAATCTATGGTATTCACTAGGTGTGCTTCAATGTGTAGAATTGCTAAATGATTCAGTTTTTCATTTGACATAGTTGACCTCAGAAAACTTTTAATTCGTTTCATCACCGAAAAAGACCTTTCGGCCGAACAATTCGTCACAAACAAACAGAGGTACATCCTAAACGCAATGTCCAAATTGGGGAAACTATTCTGCAGATTCTTTGTCCTTATTAAATTTGACATTTATATAATGATACCATCTTTACTGTGAACAATGTTTGTTGTATTCTTCTGTTCACATAAACACCAAAATTGGCTTCTACCACTTTCATTTTCTAAAGTAAATGAATGTAATTTTTCTTGTATATATCGATTAAAATGCATACACTCAGAAATAAATGAGTCTTCTAAATCTTAGGGATAAGAAGTTATAAGGTTTTTCACATACTTATCAAATTCTATTTGAGATATATTTTTTTGATAAGGGCACTCTAATATTTTAAATCTTTCAATTTTTTTTACCGAGAAGCATTTGCCGCCCCTCAAATTTTGCCGCTGTGGGCCCGGGCCCCACGGGCCCCTTATGATGATCCAGGACTGCGTGAGGATCACTTCCTTAAAAATAATTTTACAGACTCATTTAGATTGACAAAATGTGCACTTCCTTTCTAAACTCCAGAGTACAATTTCCATCCCAATTCAGATTCAGGTATTGACTGTTTTTGTATGTTATTTTGGATATCTTATTGTATGAAAGATGTTGAATTAATAATATTATATTTTCTCACTTGCAAAGGGTTTTTTTATTATCCTACCGTAATTCCCTATAATAATATTCTAATACAATATTTGCAGCCGAATGATTTAGCACAATAATGTTTTTTCTTAGTCTTTGAAGACTTGACTTGGAAGACTAAAAAACAAATATTGAAGTGCAAAGTCATTCAATTGCAAATATTGTACCATATTACGCGTATGCTGAAAGCTTTAAAATTCGAAAAGCGCGCGTCTTGAGTGCTAGTTCGTACCAGTTATAGCCAAGGTAGGCGCTAGTGGTAACTTTGTGCCACAAAATACCACATGTTCAACATCTCTCTTATTTATTACTTCATGGTTCCAGCTCCTTTGAGGCGCGGACAGCCAATATACCTACCTAAGGTACTGGGTCCCACAAACACGATTGGCTGAATCCGCACATCTGGGATACCGTCCCAGGTGTCTTTCGGAAAATTTCCCACAAGAAAAAAAGATTTTGAAAGTATGAAGGTCAAACAGTCGGAGAACCCTGCATATTATTTTGTCTGCTCTCGTAAATCATGACGTGGTAGAGTTATTGCGTTTAAATGTAGACCCAACTCTTAATTGTATAATTCCAGTGTTCGAGACAATTATTTTTGGAACATCTGTATGCTACTTCAATAATTTTACCTACAAATTCTATTCAATACAACCAAACAAAATGTTACTAAACTAAGGAATTGTCTTTGGTGGTGTACTACTGGCGAGTTACCAACTATTTTAATTGTGTCAGGCCGTTATTGTACCGTCGACGTCGTCCTGTTGTTGTAACAGACGCTGGTCGTCGTCACGGCGTTGCTTACTGTACACCGACACGACGGTTGATTATGACTTGATTTAATAGGTAGGTTTGCCGTTACACGGCATAGGAGGAGCGTACCGTTTTTGAATATCTGTAATTTGTACGCTAGATGTTTACCAGATTCGTGTGTAAGCTCGTTTCTTCTTTTTTATTAATTTGTTGATTTATTTTTACCACTTTGGGAATTATATGAGGATAAGCAATATGTTCAAATCTAGAATTATCGAATGAAATCAATAAACAATACTGCTGTACTAAGGTGGAAGGTCCTATCTGACAAAATTTGAGTGTATATTTGAAGCAGATATTGAATACTTATAAATGGGTTTTCTACGGTGAATTAATTACACGGATGGCGCCACCTTGAGAGTCGGAAAAGTAAGCTTTAACGCCTTTTACAAGGTTGTGAATTTCGCCAAAAGCCGAAAAAGAAAAATTCTGCAATTTAGCAGTTTTTGGCGGCATATAGTAAATAATTTTCCTACGATCACATAGGAAAGTGACATATATCGCACTGTCTAGTTCTATGGAAAGTAGCCTTTATTCATACGCGTAAGGAAAAAAAACTTATCCGTACGTGTAAGGATAAAAAAGCTGTCAAGTGAATTTTTATTAAGATTGACCACTGGCAAGCTGTCAAGTATATAATTTTTAATTAGATTTACACATGTAATATCTAAATTTGAAGCGATCTAATTGAAAAGTGAAATTTTTGTCATTTTCTTGATTAAAAAAAATTTAGGGCGCGGTCGAGGATCGAAGGGATAGTCAGAGCGGGAAGTAAAGGTGTGTAATATGACACTTTTCAACCTTCAATGACGTTAGTAAGGACAGTATCACAAATATGGTTGTGAATAAACTACTATATTGCAGAATGTCATTTTTTAATATTCCGTTTAAAGTAACTCAGCAATTGATTGATATTCTATTAATAACAATCAAATAGTAGGAAAGTTAAATTGCATGAAATGTCAAAGGACAGACCATATATAATCCCCGATGTGGGCAAATTTAAACAATAATCAACCAGTTCATATATTTTTATCCATTATCCACCAAAACTAACAATAAACAAATCGTTTTTTTTCATTTATTTCAATGGTCGCGTTCATCCCAACAAAGTTGATCAGGTAGCGATTTTTAGAGTGATCCATCAGTTCGTAATTCTGCTGAACGTGCTAATAAAACCATCGACATATATGTTAAAATGTCAATGAATACAACAACAACAACTCAATTTTATTTGATATATACGACAATTATGAAATATTTATAACTCTAACCATTAAAAAATGGGATTTAATTACAATAAATAGAGCTCCCCACTTTGGAGCATACTATGAAGAGTTGAATTTCTTGACAAGCTATACAATTTATTCATGAAATAATAAGTCATCTCCAGCTGTTCACTCATTTTCACTAAAATACAAACCAAAATATCTCCAAACAAAGATATATTTATAATATATGTTTCCAACATATGTCATAAATGACAGTTAATGCATCATCAATCGGTAGCGTGTAGCGTATTTTAATTATATTTGAAAAAATGGCGACTGATACCACATCGCTCAATCTGATCAGTTAACAAAACACGCGTTCAGCAGGAAATTGATGATCGCTTCGGTAGCGCTACGTTGTGATGAACGCGACCAATGACAAACAGAAATACATAATAGAACAGCTTAACAACAGTGCAATAGTTAATAAAGATTATTGAGTGAACATTTTAAAAAAGACTCATCATGCGATATGAGGTGATAAAAAAAAACCTTGTAATTGGATAATATTATTATCATTTTTATCAACAGTGATAAAAATGCATGCTTAAAAAAATAAAGAAATAGTGACCTCACAATGTGGATTGCAGAAATAATTATATGTATTACAATTATTTAAGAAGTAAAAGGATAAAATAAGTAATAATAAATTGCAGGTATGATAAAATGTGACTGAAATTTTGGGTAACATTGGTGTCATCAGTTTTACGATCGGCCGAAATTACATACCAAATTTTGGGGCGTCTTTTAATTGAGAAGATTATAAATCCTGAAGTGACCGATTTAACATCTGCCCAGATAACTGATAGCGATTAATAAATTCCAAATGAACTCGCTACTAAAATGTTAATCAACATTTTCCATCCATTAGGTACTCAAACACATTAGAGTTGAAATAAAGTTGTAATTTTTATTATTTTGCAAATGCATAAAGGATAATCCGAGCAGATTATGCCGGATTATCATAAAAATGGAGTTTCTGCCATTTAGTCCCTACTCGAAAAGTCTTTTAACAGTCATCTTACTGCTGCAGAATTAAAATTTAATATCCTAAAATGCTTGGGAAAATGTATTTTGATCTTTCAAACAAAACAAAAAAGTTTAATTTTGAAGTATTAGTAGATACTTTGCTCAATGGCGTATTCATATGTTTTTATACATGTTTTAAGGATTTCACTGGATAAATATTTATAAAGATATGTGTGTTTTTCAAAAGATGAAGCGTCAGCATTTAACATGCCATGAGATAGTAACTGATAGAATTATAACTGAGGGTGATCTCTCGCAAGCTGATGCCACACGTCAGTATGACATGTCCCACACCACTATTTCCCAATTTGGTGATGTCGTTAAGAGACATGGTCAACGTGCAACTTAACCTCTACCAGATAACTGCTTGAGAAAACTGAGGTTTTAGTATATATTCACAAGATGCTGGTCTGCATGGCAGACGTCAATTGAATGGGTCTGATAATAATTGAGTTCTGGAATAGTTTACAGATGAAGCTATGCTTCATGTCTACCTCAATTCAAAAAGAATTCGAGTCTGGAGATAATTAGGTCGACAAGAGAGACATGTTCGCTCATATGGTGGTCTACAGGTCATGAGTTGGGCTGCTTTTGTGTAAAAACTCTAATATCCAAATAGATTGACCGTATCTTTGCCACAGCTGCAGGCCCTTAATTGCATAACATGCAAGATGATGATAGGTGATCACCATTGCATCAGTGAGAGATTGGTTTGGTTATGAGGATATCATCCATCTACCGTAGTCAGCACAGTTTCCACACTTTAATGAATGAAATATGCTTCTCAAACCCCTCACCATTTTTGTCAACATTTCAATCCATTATTGAATATTGTTCAGCAATTTGTCATCTTCCAATTTAATTTCAATATTTCTGCTTCTCGATCATTTCCTTATACATATTTTCTTGTTAACGGCGCCTCTGAACCAAAACGAAATCATTATTATGCCGAAACCCAGAATATACATAAGTATTATCATAAATATGAGGAATTTTATGTGTGGTATTACGGCGCAAAGTAAAATGCCACATGCCACTTTTACGCTCGTTAGATGAGACTTTTGTTCTCGGCTCGTAATGTTCCAGGACATTTTCAATATAAAGTTTATATTTATCTAGACCTGCATGTCTGTACTTTTGGAATAACTTCAGTTTTGTATATAGAAACAACTTAATTAATTATAGGTGAATGGAGTTCCCAGGGGCAGATAATATCTTCTACGACTAGGAAAACGTAAAGTATCAACTACACCTGGTTTTATTTGTATACTAGACTGGTGATCCTGTAAATATTTCTAGCCAGACTTTATCTACAAAGCCATTGATTCCTCTTGTATATTGTAATATTTTAATTTGAGTGATGTATTTCTTATTTTTAGATTTTTATTATTCTGTTATATTTTATTATTATTTATTTTGGGCGCCTTTATTTTTTAAAAAATTGGTATAGTTACTTTAAATTTTTGTTTGAAGAATTCGGCTAGCTGTTAAAAAAAAACAATTTTGACTCTCTCTCCCAAGTTGCGGTTCCCTCAATTAAAGTCTGATCAAATGATTTAATAGTTTTTGAAAAACGTTTAATATATAATTTTCATGTATTTTAATAAATTTAAAAAAACAAACTTTGAAGAATTATTTCCCTACTTTATAAACCTTTCCTTTTTTATTAAAAACTCTATTTTCTCTTATTATCCTCAGCAACTAAATATTCCGTTTCCTTATCCTTCTATTATTTAATGATTTTATTATTACCTACCCTTTATTATTATCTTAAAATTCACGTTCCCCTCGTGATACAAATAGAATGATTCGAATCTTGAAACTTTGAACATGCGCACAGACTTTATCATGTGTTGTTTTAGAATGGCATCACGTGAAAAGGAATTGTTTAATTGCTTTGGATTATCTGAATTATTGAGGTAAGCTTCCTTTTTATTCATAACTACTAATATTAAGAAACTTAACTAACTTATTATATAAGAAATATGCAATTGCGAAATAAATGTTTTTACGGTGGATAATTTTACAGGTTATTCACGTCCAGGAACTTGATTCTAATAAATCCTCTTCTCTGCTATGTGGGATATAAATTAATTGGAATTGATTGCTGATTTCATACACACTATTATAGAAAGTAAACTGAACTTTCTCAGGAACAAACTGCATACAATATCCTGTGAAATTTCTGGGATGCTATCTCCAGTCAAGGTTGAATATAGGTCAAACAAAGCTTACCGCTTTCTAGAAGATAATTAAATAATGAGATCTCTGACACGGTTAGTACTCTTTGTTTTTCTATTAGTTTGGTATGATTTTGAGGCACTTTACTTTATATTTTTCAATTTTTGATTTTTCTTTCTTAATTTCTGCACCTTCTCCCTTCTTGTTCCAAAATCAACAACCTTCAATTTTTTTCTTGTTTTTTCCTCTCACAGGCGACTTTCCCTGTGATCTAATTGTCTTAGTGTCATTTTTAATTGACTTCTATGGATATTAAGGTCCTTTCACATGTTCATTATATCAATGTTCCTTATTAACTACACTTTCTTTTAATCGGTTGATTCATTTCGCGATTAATCACTGTCACTTCACTGAATGTTGAAATGAGTTACATAGATCTAATTTAACTATACTATCTATTACATTCTACCTAACATGTAGCAATTATAAGATTATTTATTTAAGGTTTACAAAGATACTTTATGTTTATTATTTATTTGTTTTAAATTGTTCTCTTTTTAAATTTGAATTGATTTCTTTCAAAATTATCCCTATTCAGGGTGAATTGATTTATTACATGGTTATTTTCTTCAATTACAGATTCTTCGCCTTAAATTGGATTCACCTGCTTTCAGATCATCACAATATATTTGTAAATATGGTTAATATATTTGGAGATATTTTCCAGTTCAATTTGAAAAAAGATCTGACGCTAGGTTTATAACATTAGGATGGCTTTTTGCTCATGGAACCTAAGATTGGTGAATTTTTTGTCTTTCAAATGATTTCTGGCGAAAATTTTCAAATTGCGACCTTTCTTTTCTAAGTAAAAGACCCACAAAGTGTTAACGACAGTTCAGATAACAAAAAACGTCAAAACTCGCGTTACACATAGACGTCTATTCATTTATAGATGCTGTCTAAATAGATATTTGCCTAATGTCTCCCTCTCAAATAACTTTGGTATAAAATGCTTTTACGGAATCCCTGAATTAATGCTAGAAATTTGTCCCGTACATTTCAAAGCAATAATCCAAGCAATAAGGACAGTAGAAGTGATAATTACTGTGCGTGTTATAATAACCTTCATACCACAAATGTTTGACATGTTTTACCTTTATTCTCAGGTTAGTCCTTTGCTTCAGTTATCTCAAGTTTTTGGCAAGTCCCTTTTTCTATGTTTCCTTCTTATACTCTTTGCGACAAAAATTTTATTACTCCACTCAGATGGAATGTTCTGGATTATGTATATGACATTATTATTATTATCCTCAATTCCTTCGGGAAACTTTCTAATTCAACAGAGTGGAAAATAATTCTCCAGACTGAAATGGTTACACATCTTACATTGAAAAACTTCTCCTTTTTCTTCCTCTTCTTTTCTCGATCCTTTTGCCCGTTCAGGCGTCGGATGTGAATTCCATGTCCTGTACCCATTTCTTCCATGTCTTTCTGTCTCTTGCAAGGTTTTTCATTTCTGATATGGTCTTTCCTCTTTCTAAGCCCATTATTTGGTGCAGTAGTTGGTCTAACCATTTGCTTCTAGGCCTACCCCTTTGTTTTTTGATCGGTTTCCCAATCTGCATTAGTTTCTTAGTTAACCTATTTGGTTCCATTCTTACCATAGGACCATACCAGCTAATTTGTCTTTTTTTTATTTTACCAGTTATCAGTTCCTGTTCAGTTGTCTCTCTAATGACGTCATTTCTAATCCTATCCCATTTAGTTTTCCCTGCGATCCTTCTTAGATGTTTTATTCCTATGGCGTTTATTCCAGTTTCGTCCTATTTTCGCACAATCCAATTCTCACTTGCATATAATATTGCAGGAACTGTTATCATATCATGAATTTTCATTTTCACTCCCTAGTCTATATCTTCATTTCCACATTGAAAAACATGTAATACAAAATCAATGCTCTGATAATATACATAACGATGTAAAGAAATTTAGGGATAACAATACATCTGCTGAAATGAAATATTGATTGGTGAGTGTATTACTTATAACCTATTTCAGAAAAGCTGTGCCATGGTGGAACAAGTTGGGTACCAAGATAACTATATCCAGTTTAGAAAACTAAAAGTGCCAATGAAAGTAGTAATATACAATACCCCTCCCACTCTAGTTTGGTCATAGATTGATGCAAGAAAAGAGAACACGCACTAGACTAGGACGTCTCAGTTACAACTTTCTCAGCAGTAAGTCTCAAGGAAAAAGTCATTAACGTTACTCCTCCAAGGATGCAAATAAATCAGTTGGTATTGATTATCTTAACATTCTTTTTTCCATAGATAGGTTCTCATCGTCACTTTCATATGCCGCTGAACCGGAAAACATTCCCTCCGGTTTTCTTGGAAATCTATCCACTCAGTGGATATATGAGGGTATCTGTATCTGTATCTGTATCTGTATCTGTATCTGTAAGAATTTGAAGGGTGGGTGACTCCCACAGCACTGAAGCCACAATTGGCTTCCTTCATCAGGTCAATCTTAGCCGACGCCGACAGACCAATGAAAGTGCCAGGTCCCAAGAGTTTTCGGGAGGCTGCTTTCCTGGCTAGTGAGTCGGCAATGTGGTTACCTTTCGATTCACTGTGGCCCTTGATCCAGCATATAGTGACTTCGTTGTTGCTACAGGCTTCGATCAGGGACAGGTGACACTCCAGTACTAGGCCTGATGTAATACGTGGTCTGTTTAGGGCTAGTAGTGCTTGTTTACTATCCGTAAGGATGTGAATTTGATTACCTGTGGTGTTTCTTTTGGTAATCTCTTTTGCGGCGATGTAGATGGCAGTGAGCTCTGTTTGAGCAGCGCTGACATTACAGCCCATCTCCCATTTGATGTTTAGATTCAGAGATCTGGAGTAAATTCTACATCCTGAACCCATATTGGTTTAAGAGCCATCCGTGAAGATGCGGAGTGCGCCTTCTTCTGATGTGTCTTGTGTGTTATATTTAATGATTACCTTGTAGGGCCTGTGAAAGGCATATTGTGGTGAGATTGCGTCCGTATTTGCCTACAGCAGTGGGACCTCATTGAGTGCCTCACGCCATAGGTAACGTCTCAATCTACCAGATCCTACGTCAGGTTGTTTACCGGTAGAGCTTAAGCGTGTCATGGTCATCAAAATAACCTCCTTGATGTGTATGTCGAGGGGAGTGAGACCAAGGATCACGTCCATCGCTCTGGTTGGTGTGGTTCTCATGCCTCCTGTTGTATTAAGGCATGCTGTTCTCTGGATTTGGTCCAGTTTACGGACGACTGTCAACTGATTTGCTTTAACTTCCCAGGCAATCGCGCCGTACGTTAGCATAGGTCTGATGATGGCAGTGAAGATCCAGGCAGTAACCCTGGGTGACATTCCCCAGGTACATCCGATGGTTCTGTGACACTGTTCATAAGAAATGTATGCTTTTTTTACTCTGTTTTCTAGATGAGAGTTCCATGTTAACTCACTGTCAAATGTGACACCTAGATATTTCACCTCTGATGAGAACTTAAGTTCATTATTCAGGAGCTTTGGCACTTGATGTTTTGCAAGCTTCCTTTTTTCGTGAAAAGTACCATTTCTGTCTTCTTTGGATTTATTCACAGTGAATGGTCTTTTCACCATTATTCTATGATATTCAGGGCCTCTTGCATTAGAGCACAGAGTATCTCCTCAAATGTTCATGTTAGCACAATGACTAGATCATCTGCATAAGAAATTGTGTAGAAGCTGCCATCATTGAGGCGGCTGACCGGCTGACCAAGGAGGGTATATCCGGTAAGGCTGGTAAGCTAAAGACTTAATTACTGTTCACGCAACAAGTTTCTGAATTTGATCCTAAAAGAAACTGGATTGTATAGCCGTTTGTTACTCATTACCTATTATATAGTCTTATTTATAATTACTTCTTCTTTTCATTGTAGGATATATGACAAATTTTAAAGTAGTTAGTGATGTAATTTCAGTGGTACCATGTGTCAACGATCATTGAAGTCAAGACACAGTACAAAAAAGTAAAAAACCATAGGCATGATATAACATTTTAAATATTTAAAGTGACTAGAAGTCACCCACACGAATACCTATTAAACTTTGATAGCCGAGTGTGTTTTTGTAAGCAATAATTTTAAAACCGAAATGATCACATCACAACAAAAACTTTGAGAACTTCATAGCTGCCATTCCAAAACCCTGACTGATACATCAACAAATCGTAAACACTTTCCGGTTAGCTACCGAGAACAACGGGCGTAAACTATTTTTAACTTGATTATGGAACAATAATTCAAACATAATATACATGTCTTGTTTAGAGTTTTGAGGTTATTTACAAGAAAAACTCAAATTCTCGTAAATAAATATTAAAATGTCAACAGCACCTATAAACGTATCGTTATTTGTTGAAATAATAATAACTCAAGCCATCAACAAATCGAGAAACGTGGCCGCACATAATACATCAAATGTATTTACAGTGCTACCGATGGATGATTATTTAACAAGGCGGATCACATTTTCAATGTTTTTCTCGAATATTAAGTAGGGATACATTTTTTATTTTAAAATATTTGAACAATCTAACAACGGTCTGAGATAAAAAATTCATATTATCCTAAGTATAAATCTAATGAATCAGAAAACTGCCACCTAAATGGAAACGTCAAAAAAAACTAGTAGAGAAGGAAGAATGAAGATTCTGTGGAATGAAAGGAGGGACACAAATTTACTTTCTTGCGGAGTGCTCGCCAGTATAAAATCCCAGATCATAATATCCGGTAGGAAGACAAGCCTATGAGGGAAACGCTACAGAATGTACCAGCCTGTAACCTGCTTAACTACGATGAAACAAAGATGCAAGATGACTCTGGCAAGCAAAAAATGTTGTTTCGTCGTGGAACCCAATATCCAGAACGAATATGCAGCTCTACCAAGACATCAATATCAATTATTATGTGCGATTCAGCCTCTGGAGTACTATTGCCTGCTTACGTCATCTACAAGGCAGAGAAAATGTGGCAACAATGGATAGAATTGGATCCAGGTGGTTCAGGTTCTCGTTACAATCGTAACCACCATGGTTGGATGGATGCCCAGACTTTCACCGATTAGTTTTGTCGACATTCTTATCTCACGCGAAACGTTTGCCAGGTCGCAAAGTGCTGTTGGGCAATAACCTCTCGTCCCATTTCCTGGACGCTGTCTTAAAACAATGCCAAGAAAATAAAATTGCTTTTGTATGCCTTCCAACAAATTCGACACACCTCAATCACCCTCTTGATGTTGGATTTTTCCGCCCATTTGAAATGGCTTGGAGGTCGGTGTTACTGAATTGGAAGAATACCCATTTACAACAAACTTCTATTGACAAAAAGATTTTCCCCATTTACTGGCTTCCACTCTTCTTGTAATGAATAACAAATTGGAAAATGCCATGAAGAAATTTGATAGCTTCATTTATAGCGACAGGAATTGTACCTTTTGATCCTGAACGACTCTTGCAGAAAATCCCAACTGAAGATATTGGCAATGATACTGATGGCTCTGTGAATAAAATTCTTCTGAATTACTCATAGCAGCAACGTTTTACAGCAGGACCATCAAGAAGGAATATCAAAAGACAAAAAATATCTGTACAGCCTGACAAAAGCGTTACAGCAAGTACTGATGCAGATTTTAGTGATTCAGATGATTCTGACGTGTATATGAGATTGTTCACGACTTTATTTCTGTATCTTTTTTATATTTCAAAGTTGATGATACTGAAGATGATGATACTGAAGCATGGGTATAAGCAAAAATTCATTCAAGAAATACTCTAAACAAACTACTAATCTATGACACTTTTTTCAGTAGCTGTGTACAAGTGAGAGGCACATTAGATATCTACGAGTGAATGTTCACTACAAATAAATCGTACTTCATCTCCATCATCATCATGGCCGCTCAATCCCAAGAAATTATGATCAGGTCGACTATAATCTTTTATCTGTCCTGGTCTATTTTGTTATAGTTTCCCATTTTCTTCTGTCTCTGCATTTTGTCTCCCAGCCTCTGATTTTCAATTCTTTCATATATTCCTCTACTTCCCACCGATCTACTTCGTGGTCTTCCTCTTGTTCTCGTCTTTAATATAACCCATGCTGTTATTATGTTCTTCTTCTAATAATCCTTTTAAATTCTTCTGATATTTCACCTTGGAATTTCACCTTCTCTTTAGTGTTCTGTAGAGTCATCTTCACCAATTGCCCAAGCTTCTTTGGGATTCCTAGCATTTTTAGTGCTCCTATAATCTTAATCGTACATACTCAGTCTTCACCAATTATTCTAAAGTCGCAACCGTCACCTGAATGATTCCTGAATACTACTAAAACGGAAAGTATTAACTGCTGCTATAAGTTCCACCTCTGACGACTAATAGCAAATCTAATTATCAAGCAAGAATTTCAAATATCCCTCTTGTTCGTTCACTGATGTATGCGAACATAACACGTTTGAACAGATGTAGGAAACAATGGCCCCTATTCTAATGGTATAAGTTTTATAAATAGTCACAAATCGTATTTCTATTTTAAATGCAGGTACACCTATTTTAAAATTGTTTGGCATGTTTCGAATTGTGTTACTTTCTTTTTCAGCACAGAAATAGATAGCCATCAATTGAGATATTAAACTGACGAACATCAGCTTTCAAAATAAGTGTTGAAATAGAAACTTTTAAAAGCCATTCGGGATACTTTTATCCTTCGAAATAATTTACGAAATTGTATACTAATGTGTGATAAAAGCTGCTTTTAATATCAATTAAAGAACACTATTCAGTTTTGGAATGTGAAAAAACCTTTTAATAAGATAGCTGTGTGTTGACAGACTCATAGTACCAACATTCAAACGTGTAAAAATTTCAAGGAATTTTGATTGTTAGTAATACTTACGTAATAATGTAACAATGCGTTACGTAACGTAACAATGCAAGTAGAAAGGGAATCATTGAAAAAAAAACCACCTCCTCACTTAAAAATTAGACAACCTGGGACATGCCGCAAGACGGTATGATGAAAAAGTATAACTTTTCAAAGAAATTTGTTACAGAATCAAGCAACAAGAAGGAATGGGATCCAGACTTGGAAAGAATGCCATTCCATGGTACACAGATGGCTCAAAAGCAATAGAAGGAACTGGGATAGTTGTGTTCGGGCCAGGAACCAAACACTCTGAAAGCTTGGGAAAAACCCCAGGTATCTTTCAACCAGAAATCCACGCCATAAGAAAGTACGCCCAGTTCAATATTGATAAAGGATACAGAAGACAAAGGATTATCATAATGTCGGATATTCAAACAGCCATTAAAGCACTGAGCTCTTGTGTAATCAATTCCAAAATGGTGTGGGAATGCCTAGACAAACTCAATGAGCTATGCGAAAACAATATAGTCACCTTACTATGGATTTCAGGACACACTGGATTAGAAGGAAATGAAATAGCAGATGAACTAGCAAATAGTGGGATTGAAATACCTTTCTGGGGGCCTGTACCCTTTCGCGGAATCAGCCCCAATGTAATATTGGAAGAATGACCATTGGAAAGATCTAGTAGGGCTTATACAATCCAAGACTCTTATGGAAGACTACAACCTGTTGAGATCAAATGAATGCATAAGTCAGAGTAAAACTGCGCTAAGAGTTTTAACAGGAATCCTAACGGGACATTGTCGCCTGAATGGGCACCTGAAAGAACTCAAAATTGTGGAGGGAGAAGAATGCAGATTTTGTGGAATGGAAGAAAAAACCTCCATCCACATACTTTCCAACTACACAGCACTTCCGAATCCTAGAGCACAGCACCTAGGAGATTACTGGTTAGAAGAGGAACATTTACCTAAGTTAAAGCCTGCAGACATCCTAAAATTCCTCCGGGAAATAGGACTAAAGGAATTACTAGTTTCTAAGGCTCTCCTCAGAAACTGAGTAAAAGTGAGGGAGCACAATAGATCTTGTAGGTCTTAGTGGAAGTAACCCCAAAATACATATATACATACATACAACAATGCAGGGTTGAACAATAAGGTTATGGATTTTTCTGGAAGTCGAAAAAAAATAGGATAAAGGATATATCAATATCGATTTCAAGGTTGGTTGAGATTTCCAAGTTCAAAAACCAGGGAGGCAAACCTTACAAGTCCTTTGGAAATGAAAGTCTTCTATTTTCCAGGTAGTAGCTCCAAACTCCTTCATACACAACCGCAAATTATACTTGTTTCCTAAACATTACTTCACCTTCCTCATTAATATTTTCGCATAATAAAGATATTAAACTGGTTAGGTTAATTTAAGGAACGAACTATGAACAGGGCATACCTATATCGTTTTAATAGCTAAAAGTTCTATAACTAGTTGTTCGGTAACTTCATTCCGGCGTTAAACAGTGCAATAGTAATAGGTTTACGACTCATTAAGTCTAGATAATTATATTTACTTGTTAACTATTTGAACGTATCGGTGTTTACTATTGAGAGAAAAGTGGGACCAAAGTTAAAATAGAATTAGACAAGTTTAATCAAGTTATCTAAGAGCAGTCTGAGAAGGATCGATGTATAGGGTGAATGAATAATTATATTCGATGATATCGAGTCGTAAAAATAAACTGGAAAACAATTTGATTTGTGTTTATGATCGATTAAGTTTTGAATATAATAATAACTCATCATACATCAATTTTCATATAAATACTCGTTTTCTTTGGCTATACACTTTACAGATTGATTCAGAAAATAATTAGTATTTCCTGAAAGTTGATTTCCGTGTTAAATGTAGCAATAACAATGGCTCTATGGCACATTAACTATAGAAATTTCGTGATTAGCTATATTTTCTCATTTTAATGGCGGATTTTTTTCCATGTCACGCCGGATGCCATACGATTGGGTTATTTCTCACTTTGATGAGGTCGTAAAAATGGTGAGGACAAAAAAAATAAATGGGTTGGATTAGTAAAGCATGCGACAGTTTTTATGAAAATCGATGTCGTAGAGAGAGAGGTTTAAATAAAGATTTCCAATCAGGAAAATTAGTAACGAATACTCAAAAGAGCCCTGATGGAAATAATGCAATTTCGCAGTAGTATAAACTGCCCAAGCTCGTGATTTTTAGGTGTGGATATTCATTATTCACATATTTATTTTATTTTGAATTTCTTTTTTGTTCAAGTCGTCTTCTGCTAAGGGAAGACGTCTAATTGTAGTACAAAGGTATTGAAAGTGACGATAAGGAGATGGTTTCTTAATATTTCAGTACAAAAAACAGATACAGTTTGGCCAATTCACCTGAAAAAGTGAGATTCTTATTGCATGCACTCGGTCTATGGTTGTTCAACCCGTAACCGCAGACAAGGGGTCATTTTGACTCCTGACCTATAGAGAGAAGTGTACTACTTCCGCCTACTATTAGGTATCGGCATTATCATTCTTAACAGTCATCAACGAGTCGAACGCCAAGAGGACGTGTTCGTGATAAAAGCGACAAAAAATTTGTAAACATCGGCAAGGGTCAAATTTTTATTGTAGTAATCATGGCAGATGATCAACCTAGATCTTCTAGGATGAAACCTTGCTAAAATGGGTCGATGAAAAGGGTTCTGAGAAAAGAGATATTTATTCGAACGACGATTATACATTCAATGACCACAACAGTGATTCGGAAATAGATCTAGACGAAAATATTGAAGGAGATTTAGTTGAACCACAGCTTAGATCGACAGATGAAGAATCAGTGTGTGACGAGAAGAATCAGAATTTAGGTCGCATAATTATTTCAATTGCAAAAATAGGGAAAATAGGGTAAGGAACGAAACGCAAACACTACCTAAATCTACACCTATTGAGAGTCGGTCATTGTTAGGTTTGTTCCAACTAAAGATAAAACCGTTCTAGGTATCGTTCGTGCAAGTGTGGTATCTCTTCCGCGCCCCAACAAACCATATCGTTTTTGGGACAGTACAAAAGCTGTACCAACTGGAAGGGGTGGTATGAAATTGTTAATTTGTCAGTTCTCAGTTCAAGAACCATCCCAATTCTAATTAGTGCACTATATAGTTCTCGATAAAATTCATGAGCTAACTGACTAACGATAATAACTATATAACTATAACTAACTATAATAACCGTCGGAACAGGTAAAATTATGGCATTGACAATCCGCCTCGTTCAGGATTCTAGTACAAGTAGTAATTTTACTTGTTTTCAGGATTATGCTTTTGAAGGCAGCATATTTTATAGGTTCCTAACACTGTTAAAAACTTTTATTACGTAGTTGAATAATGAAATTTTGAAGAAACTTAGTTCAAGTTATAAATGATTCACAAGGTTTTAGTCGTTCACTCTTTGTTTTGCTTTCTATTTTCCCATGCTGCTCCCCAACATCTCTATTCCAAAACAAACACGTTTAATTTTCATAAAACAACACCATGAAATGTGTTCAGACACCATTTGGAGCATATTAAAATATGGATGGGACTATGTAATCTTTGGCAGACACAACGAAAGATACTTTTAGATTTTCGTGTTTGTTTTAGATACTAAAAGGTTTAAGGAAAGTGTTTCCAGTGTTAAAGCGTAGTAATTATTATTATTGTGTTGAAATAATAAAATTATAGGTAGTATAATTAATATTTTTCCAATCAATAAGAACTTTTCACAGTTTTTCGTGGACTCGGCAACTGGTCTAAGGATTTTAGTGTTTAAAATTTAAAAATCCCTTATTGTACCGGGTGGCCAACTAAGAACAGCCGTCGTCCATATATCAGGAGATGATTGGCCTCGAGAAACACCTGGAAATTATTTTAGGATTTGTGGGTCTACCGCTAGAGGGCGTAATTGACAGTTAAGATTTTACAATGAAAATTTTTTCAAAATTTACCCAATTAAGGAGCATATTAAATATTATAATCAGATTCCTCGACAAATTCTGCATATTTTTGATAGGACAAGTTCAAGTCTATCTCTTTAAATAAGGGGTGGGGGAGAGTGGGATCCTTGTTACGAAAAAACGCCTGTACTTCGGGTTCTGCTCGACCGATTTTAATAAGCTTAGTGTTGTTCGAAAAAGCTTTTGTTAAACAATCGAAAATTTGTGGATATGAAGCAATCTGATTGATAACATAAATGCTAAAGGGCGCATTCCTTGATATCTCACAAGCCTTCGACAAAGTATGGCACCCAGGTCTTCTCTTAAAACTAAAAAACACCCTTTCCCATAACTTTTACCTGCTCCTCAAATCCTACTTAACAGATAGAAATTTCTCCGTTAAGCACGAATACACTCAATCCACCATCAACCCAATTAAATCCGGCGTTCCCCAAGGTAGCGTTCTCGGACCACTGCTCTTCCTTATTTATACGTCTGATATACTCATACCATACCATATGTCAGATGCACCATGGTATACCAGCAATAGAACTCTCCATACAGACCTACACATTCAAAAAATAGCCGCCAGCTACAGGGACCGAATCACCAACCATGACAACCGCTTAATTCAAGAACTATACAACAATGGACCTGATGCGAGAAGACTACAAAAAATATGGCCAGAAGACTTAATCCAACACAGAAATAATCAATAAGGAGAAACACTAATGAGTGTTTCCTTTCCAAGCCTACTCAACCAACACATTTACTTAATGCTCTGTAAGAAGCAGATTGTAAATATACGACTTTTCTTAGTTGGCCACCCGGTACAGTAAACAGTAACAGATAAGATACAAAAATATTATTTTTATTCGCCAAAATAAACACACAAAAAATACAATTCTGTCACGGTGAAAATGTTTTTCAGTGTGTAATCCTATAATGCAAAATCCATGTCATTAAATCTCCGATAAGCGGGTTTGACTACTGTAACACAATATGTATACCTTTAAAACAAACCAAGTAAGCGATAAATTTAAACCATTAAATTTAATATGTCTATAATCAAATTCGGTTTTATATCCCCGGATATAAAAAATGTGAGAAGCATTCATCTGCTTGGCTGCTTTCTCTTTCCGTTACAAATAAAACAGACCTAAGATTTTATAACTGGGAAAACCAACAAACGATATTCATTTTATAGCTAATTCAGAGAGGTGTTGGTTTTGTATTGAATAAAATAAATCTCCCTATGCTCAGATGGCTTCAACCTCAATGTAACATGTATGTATTCAAATAAATACTCTCCAGGATGAAGAAGAGACGAGCTTTCACAGAATCTACACGACTGTAGAGGAGGAATTACTAGTACAATACTCAAAACAAAAAATTTGTTTTATTCAATTCAGGATCAGGAATTATAATGAATTGGTTGTGAAAATACGGAAAAAAATTCATTTTGTAGTTTTATTTATATAATTCCTTTATTAAAAAACAAAATCGACTCAGTTAACTGAAGAGGATGTTTTATACAACAATGTAATATTTATTTATTGTTCCTTTTCATGTAATAAAAAAAAAGTATTGATTCATAATTTCTAATTTTAATTTCCAACTAGAAATGTGTTGTTTCAACTCTTAACATTATTATTGTTAATTTTTCGTTGTATGGTATTATTGTATTGTTTCGTCGATCCTTGTATTGTATTGTATTGTATTGTATTGTATTGTTATTATCTACATTTTACACTTTAAATTTTATATTTTTTTTATATTATACATATCTTACATTTTTTTTTTCTCTACATTTTGTATTTTTATATTTCCCATCTAACATTTTATATTTTCCTACACATGTGTATTTCTCCGCGAAACAAGTGCACAAGTTGCACTTATCGCAAGAGTACCTTGTTCACTTTCATCATGTATACTTATTCAAATCTTTGTATTTATTTATTGAGTGAATAAAGTTATTATTATTATTATTAATTAATAAATTATTGTCTATTAGATAGATAGATCTTTATTGTTTTTCCGTATGAGGATACATGAACAAGGGTGACAACATTTATAACAATATTAGCTAGTACAAAACATATATTTTAATAATAAATTTTATAACAGATTAGGTTTGGATAACATATCTCGACAAGAGTGAGGTGATATTATTCGTTTACAATGAAATACCTGATTTTTAATATTCTCTTTATTATGTCATATATTTGATAGACAATTTGTGGTTCAGCTTCATTATTTATCATTGATTCAATGTCAGTTACAAGAAAGGGACGTCTAATGGGCTCATTCACATATTTTCTCTTCATTTTACCTTTAGGAAGAGCACATCATTTTGAGGCTCTGTGAAAAAAATTAGACGTCAGCGAGAATCCTAAGTCGCCTAAAAAAAATTATAAACATTGAACAGCGCTCCTCTCCGAATTTCAGGCGTGACGTCATCGCATATGAAATCTCTCGTTGAGAGAGCGGACACCGCGCCGATCGGTTTTCGGTTAGATGACTACTTCGCTACTGCTTCGCTACTGCTTTTTTCCAAAAAACAGGTACCTAATCTTTTTCAGTAGATCATCAACAAAACTGGCGTATATTATGTTTCAAAAGGAATTATTTCATTTGATTCAAAGTCCGGATCAGCTCTAACAAATATCGCTTTTTTTACCAGTGAGGTGCATGTGCATTTGGATCTGATGTAAACATTTGAAACCAATATTACCTGCTCCACCAAAATAAGTTTTTCTTGTTCTTTTCAACATTGGTGATTTAATTTACACTAAACATTCATCATAAATAGCATCTGGAGAAGCTCCTACAATTGGTCAGTCTGCAGTTAGAAAAAATTGCAATTTTTCACTGAGTAACCTATAGCGTTACCTCCGTAACTTTGTCCACCAGACCAGGAAAAAAATAAAACATCTAGAATCACCCTGTATATCATTCCAGAGAGAATGTATTTATGAAAATATCCACATTTTTAATTATTCTGGCCGGAAAACCGCCAAAAACGATGTGTCACATAGTATAAAATTATAATTTAATAAACTCGTGTTTTTGATTAAAAAACTCCGCAATCATTAGCAAGTCCACTTCTCGAAGATTTGATGAGTCTCCTTCTTTAAAATTAGGTCCACACATTTTATTTCATCCACACAAAATTTTGCAAGTAGTTCAAAATGAATAAATTCTACGCGAGGCACGTTACAGTCAGAAGGGTATAATGTTTGTGCACATTAACTTTCATATGTGGTGACGTCACAGTCACAGTCTTCGCCCCGCTACGGTATCCTTGTTTAATTGGTTGTATTAGGAGAACGACATATTCTATTGACATGAAATTTTCAGAATCATATTTTTATCCTCAGTACTTTGTTTTACGACAGTTTAAAATGATTTTGAGATTTTAGTAAACAAGCCCATTCCTTCATACACTGGACAAACAAAAAATAAGTGTTGTAGAGATTCTAAAGCAAGACAGTTACAAATAGTACATACTTCATTGGTTTTTATTGTGTATGCATTGTTATTAACATACATATATTATATTACTATTGTGAGTGCGTATCTGTGAAATTGAGCGTTTAATATGTAGAGTTATGGAGAGATCTAAGTGATTTGTACAATGGAAAGGATGTTTGCCTTGTAGGATTTGCTTATACATTGGGCAGTATGTACTTAAAAGTATCTCATTCCAATCTTCTATATGACTATGTTCCTCAAATTTTTTCTAAAATAGTGCCGATTGTGTCCGAGTCAAAAGTATCAATATTAATTTCCAAGGCTCCGATTTTATGTAGGATGTCATTTAATTGGCTGATCCAGTTATATTTTGATACTATTTTATTCTGCTGGTTTAGTTGACACATTGTCTTCAGTGCTATCTTGGGAAATCTATTCAAAGGTAACTTTTTAATCTCCAATAAATATTCTAGAGCTAATAAAATACCCAATTTCCGCCAATTTTATTTTAGCTTTCAAAATGTAACTGGGCGTTATTGTTATTATACCTATAACCTATAATACCTATAACCTGTTTCATAATTTTGAAATCGTTGCCAAGTAAAGCGAGAAACAAAAATTATATAGGTACTTAAAAACCATTTAAAATTGCCAAGTGCTAACGCGACGTGACCGCAGACATTCACTCGGCACCTATTTCATAAAACGCTCAATTATAATAAACAATAATTTCTCAATTTCATTGAACAAGCACAAATAACTATTTAATTGTTGTATGAAAGATTCATTATATGCTTATTTAACTAACTCAACGCTTCACTCAACTCGCACATTGTTTCTGTGTAATTATGTATCGGGTCAAATCTTAGGCCTCTTTTATGCACGTGTGGTTCGCGGTCGGACTACACATTTTTCGGCGTTTCCGTGTTCTACCTTTTCATGCAATTTGTATCTTAATGAAACTGTTGAATGTATCACTGCAATGTTGTCAAAGCTAAAAGACAATACTTATTGAGTCTCGTGCCAATATTTAAGATGTGATCGGGCGTTTTCGGTCAAAATCTATTTTGACGGTATAGCTAGACCAAGGCTGCTCAACCACACCATTGTGTGGCCCGCGGATGCATTTTGAATGACCCGCGGTCGAACGAATGTTTTTGGAGGAAAAGGGGGCGTTACCTTTGGAAACTGATTTACTGAAGAATATATCCTGGTTAAGCGATCTTGCATTTCTTGTTGACGTTACGAATTACCTCAATATTTTGAACCTTAAATTACAAGGCAAATACTGTTCACTTCCAATTATGTTTAATATAATATGCGGATTCAAAGCTAAATTAAACCTTTTTTTAATGAATTTAGCCAGAGAAAATATCAACTTATTTCACACTTAGACTTCAAAATCTTAATATTACCAATATTGATTATTCTAAGTACGAATCAAAAATTAAATGCTTATTACATTCATTTGAAAATAGTTTTCAAGACTTTGAGAGTAAAAAAGAAATATAACAAATTTTTAGAAATTCTTTTATAATTAATTCAACTGCAATAAATTAGTTATCCTGGCAATATTCAGTTGGAACTAAGCGAACTGCAAAATCATTGTGCCTTAAAAAACCTTTTTATGGAAAAAATATCTTCGACAGCACAAAATTTATCAGAAGAGTTTGCAGATTTCTGAAAATTGGTGCCAAAAGATGTCTTTCCTGCAATAACGGACCTGTCATTGCAGTTCCTATCCAGTTTCGGATCAACATATTATGTGCGTGAAAAGGTTTTCTCGGATCTTAATTATATTAAAAATAAATACCGCACTTCACTTACGGAGCAACATATTTCTGACCTGGTGTTATTGTCAACATCTAATTTAAAACCTAATATAAAAAAATTAGTACAACAGAAACATTGCCAAAAATCACATTAATTCAAGATAAAAGTTTTATTTTTTATTTAGTTTGCAAATGATGCTCTTTGTTTTATATTTTAATAAACACCAAATTTTGTAATACTGGATGTTTTCATTACACAAGTTTTATTAAACGTATGAATTTTTGGCGGATCATTGACGACTTAATTTCATATAAGTTAAAAAATCGTTAATGACCCGCCAAAAATTTCTTACCCATCGGTTTGGCCCTACTGTTCAAAAACTTGAGCAGCCTTGAGCTAGACTGTACAAACCTCGACTGCAAACAAAAAAAGTCTTACCGGTTGATTTTGAATCAGTTATCTTCAACCGATTGAGGAAAATGGAATGATCATTTATCACCAAGTGGAGGCCTTTTTTGGACCCCATTTAAAACATACTCTTAAGCAATGCAACAACGAATGCAAGCTTTGCCCCATTTATGGGAACAAATATCACAAGTAGGAATAGACAATAATTGCCTATCTATTGCTGTGGTAGTTGTGCAATTAGTATTTGCATTCAAAGTTTAATGGATAAATATGCAACGCACTTAGAGTATTGAATTAGTAAGTAAAATGAATGGTTCAATTTAATTGAAATGAGAAAATTCAATAAATCCTCCGTTATTAAATTAATGCCTTCTATTATTCCAATTCATAGTGTGGATGCAATATTTACTCACATTGTCTCGCATTGACTGATAACTAATTTTGCGTATCACTCTCAATTAGACGAAACTTGATGTTAGAAACGTATCACTTCTTTATTAATAAACAACATATTTATCATTCGATTACCACAAAATTGCAGTATTTACACAGAAGACAGTTGCTATATTAGAAGCTTTTAAATTATGCATAGAAAACGATAGTAGTTCATTTTTAATATTCTCTGATTCTTTAAGCGCACATTCCATTCAACAACACAGTGATCACAGTGAAACACATTTTACTGGATTGTCCAATGTATGACACAGCAAGGAAGAGTAACAAATTAAAATCCAACCCAAAAAGTATACTTTCATCAAATGAAAATGAAGTCCTTGGCTATCTAAAAGACAATAAACTAAAATCAAAAATTTAGGAAAACTGTTATAATTATTTATACCTTTTATTCTTATACATATTATACTATTGTAAAGTTGTAACTATTACTATAAAATTGTATTGTCTCCCCCGCTAATAACTCATAGAAGTTGATGCGGGGTAAATAAATGTTTTTGAAATAAAAAAAAATTCTCCTTATCACGTATATACAAGATATCGTTTTATACATGAAAAAACAAATCAAGTAGGTATTTTCGTTCAATTAAGTGAGACATGGTACATATTAATTTTATTTGAATGTAAAGGTCTTTATCACATCAAAAGCCTTGATAAAACTATTCCTGAAGAGTGCACTTCACTGGATCCCATTCCTAGTAGACATTTTATCAAGAATATGATCTACTGTGAATAGACCCTAATAATTCGACAACAAATTTTTTGCAGTCTCAAACTCCAAATTATTATAGATTGTCTAGTTATGGTCTAGTTGTCGAATTTTTTTATTACTGTCAGATAGAATAAGGACCATAAGTTTAAAAAAAACTAGCTGGAACTCAAGCGAAACGTTTACTTAAAAAATATGGGAAAGATTGTGGTTTATTTTCCCAAAATAAATAACAGAAAGAAGAAGCTTGATTAATTTGCCATATATTACAAGCATTGTGCACCTAGGAGATTTTATTTGCCCGGACTGTGTAGGAAAAGTACCCAAAAATATATAGTTTTTACGATGTTGAGAAATTAGGTCACACTCCACCCAACTTTGCAATGGAAACATTTGTTCATTATCTTTTAATACTCCCGTTCACTTTCCAGTTAGTTTAACTAAAGTTTAAGGTTATCAAGGACTTCCTCGCCCGTTCTGCACCTTCTCCCAGCCATCCACGTCAATTAACTGAATTAATTTAATATTTTATAGAGCGGATAGATCCTTGCCCAACACACCAAACATATAACATTGTGCTCGAAGGAGCATATTACTGCAATTTATCCTTAAACGCGCCGAGATTTATAATTAGGCACTGGAAAAACTAATGAAAATCCCATTGAAACGGGCCGCACTTCAGACAACGGAATAAAATATGGAGAATAAATCTCCAGCTAAGAAAAAAATACCATTATAAATTAATTTGTTCGGAATTAGCATCATTAGTTTTCTTTGTTGACAGATGAGAAACTTAAGGAGCTAAAAAACATTTCAACGGAGGCATAGAAAGAATAGCACAGAACAGACAACAGCAAAGAGGAAGGAAACGTCACAATTGGCTGAAAGTTTTGTCATTAAATTAGTTTTCCCTAGGGTGTTACGGTTACACTCCTTGACTGCTTGTCTTGTTCTGAAAAGCACAACAACATGAAAGTTTAAAGGACAGAGGCGCACGCTCGTTAGCATAGTTTTAAATTGTTGCTCAAATGCGAATTTTCCAAGTGAACTTACACCTTATCCAACAACCAATCAAATGTATGCAAAGCTTGAAAAATAAATAAAACATAATTGCTTCGTTTTGGTGGAGAAAATAACGTGAAAGATTGAATATTTGTGATTTTGTTTTGATTCATTTTCTTCAAAGTCTTCGTACTTAAAGCACTTGTTGGTCGAGACTTTGATTTTGTGATTAAACATTATAAAACATTTCCTTTCATCTTAAATCAGAGCAGAACGTGGTCTCAGGTCTCAGAGAAGGATACGTCTATGGGAGGTATTTGTAAATAATTATAATAAGATTAAATGAGATCATCTAGCGCTCGTTTAACAAATACATTTAATATACACATAGATTCAAAAGTTTTGCATCACCCTAAATCTCCAAAAAAAAGTGTTCATTATAAATGGATCAGAGATTAATCAAACAATTAGTTTCAATAAAAAGAACGTGTATATTTGTCAACAATTTTCATTATCCAATAATAAACTTGCTTTAAACATAAAAGGTATTCTTAGAAATTGAATAAATTAAATACAAATTTATTATTTTTAAAGAAAAGGTTAAGTGAGAACCTGCATGAGAACTTTTAATGATGAGTATTCCCACCTCTTGAATTTATGCAAGCTTGAAGTCGCCTACCCATGCTGTTTACCAAATTATTGATATTCTGTTGAGGAATATTTCGCCATTCTTCTTGGGCCGCATGAACAAGCTTTTGTAAACTCCTGGGTGGATTCCTGCGTGCTGCCACTGCCCTGGCAAGCATCTCCCAAGCATGTTCTATGGGATTCATGTCAGGAGATAGGGCAGGCCAGTTCAAACGATTGATCCCTTCAGTTTCAAGATACTCATTTACAGCTCTGGTCCGATGAGGTCGAGCGTTATCGTCCATAAAAACGATGGAATCGCCAACAGCTGCGCGCCATAGTCTCACGTGAGGATGTAGAATCTCTCTGAGATATCTATCATCAGTCATCGTTGCCTCCACATGAAGTAATTATGTGCGATCATTCAACATGATACCAGCCCAAAACATAGCACTTCCTCCTCTGAAGGGCGGCACGGGACGAGCATGGGCAAGCTGAGCAACTCTCGTTGGATCCCGCTACACACGTATTCGATGGATGATATCTTGTACCAAACAAATCCTTGTCTCGTCGGAAAAAAACACCGACTTCCAAAATTCTTCAGGCAAGGCCGCGTGTCTTTGAGCCCACTGTAGTCGGCGAACTCTGTGCTTAGGTTGTAGTCTGGGCACTCTTATTGGTCGGCGACACCTCAAACCTGTCGCAAGTATTCGTCTTCGTAATGTCGAGATCGATACTTGAACTCCCAACGCATGTCTCATCTCTCTTTGGTTAACATTGATAAACAAGCCGACAAAAAATTCCTTCGCATCCGAAAAAGGTGATGCAAAACTTTTGAATTTATGTGTATTTTCAAATATCGCTTGATAGAAAGTATAATGATAATAACAATTTTATCGCATCTGAAGCAATGTTACATACAATCCAATACTATAAAAAATGATACAAAAATTAGACAAAATAGCGTAATTTCAATATACTTCAAATATATTCCGCAATTTTCTTAGCTTGAAAAATTGTGATATTATTTTAGGCATATAGAAGTGAATTTTCATTTTCAAGACAATATTTCCTTCCATTGTTGTGTAAATCGAACAATCAAGCAGTGAGTGGATTATAGTTTCCTTTTCATGAGTATTACTTACAAATAGTACAGCCCTGGTCTGGGTCAATAATGTATCTAATACCATTTAATGTTAATTTAAGTTTAAAGTGGTTGGACATACTCAATTGAGCGAGAGTAAGGGTAACCTAGTACGTGATTGGTTAACAAGAGGTAGGAAAGGAGACAAAAAAAATGAACACAATACTGACATGTGAGTCATTTGGAAAACACATATAGTTCCTCTGTGATCTAAAAGAAAGATGATTTCGATTGTTCCAAAAATATGGTTACAATTTCTGGCAAAAACATAACAATCTGCACTGATAGTAGACAAGCTCAATTAGCCTTGAACAGGCAACGTGTTATATCGGGGCTAGTACTAGAGTGCCACCAAAATTTAGCTAACGCCTCGGCAGATAACAATATTATCCTGAGGTGGGTTAAAGGGCATGACAGGAGTAAAGGTAATCGCATTGCCGATTATTTAGCCAGGGAAGCGGCTGGCCTAAAAATTTTAGGACCCAGTGTTACTACGACTTCGACAATTGCGGAAATAGCCAAACGTTACACCCATGCTCAATCCCTTGAGAGATGGGATGGAATCAAAGGATGCAGTTTTGCTAGGATCACTCTGGGTCTACCCTGGGAAGCTGGCGCCGAAGAAATATTTGACGATGACCAGGAAAGACCTACGTTTAACAGTAGGATTTCTGACTGGCTTATTACAGATGTAGTATTGACAGCAACTAAAATATAGCTGAACTCTCCATCCAAACAGAAATACAATTAAACAAGACACTAAGAGCAAGTAACTACAACAATTTGATTGTAAGTTACCAAGTATCAAATTTAGTTTTAGCCATTATCGGAAAGAGAGAACCTATTGCCCGTTCACCTTTGATGACACATAATTAGGCCATTTCATTAAAAAACCTGATGAATTGAAGCCTACACCTAAATACAAACTATATAAGTTGCATAGGAACTAAAATTCACGTATCGTATACAATCATTGGCTTTCACCTAATCCACTCTTTACAATTTCTGCAACAACATCGTGCAACATAAACCCAGTATTATCCTCTCCATTTACGTATTTGTCCGTTAATCAGGAATGGATTTTGGAATATTATGTTTTGGTTTGCGCCAAAGCTCTGTTAAATAGCGTACGATTGATGAGAATGAAATTATAAATTTTACAACTAGTGAATACAAAAACCTCTGTTTAATACTAAATAACTGTTAGTTGAATTATGTGAACAAAATAATTCAAAGCAATTTATTGACGTTATCAATAATATTTTAAGCTCATGGAATTAGGAAACAAAGGTTTAAATAAACTCTCCTGATTGTTTCGAGATACCCAATTAGGGTGAAAATGCTGGGTGAATCAATCCCGCAGTTAGGGGCTAGCCTTAAGTTTTTTGGTGGCAATTGGATGCGATAGATTGGGCAGTTAATTTTTTTGAGAACGGTACAGGGGCCTTCGAAGTTTCGCTGCAGCTTCTGTACAACCCTGTTCTGCGCTTGGTAGAATAACGTTTGGTAGAATATCTGTTGAAATTTGAAGTGGAGGACGTTCAAAGGTGGGGGAAAAAGAGCCCTCTCTCTCGAACTCTAGCTATTGTGTACGAAAATTCGGATTCTTACCGATGAGTATACCTGTCTTTTCTAGTTCGTTTTCAACATACCCGTTCATTCGCATACATTTTATTTCCAACGTAACAGAAATACCTACATTATATTTCCAACGTAAGAGATTCAATTTCATATTTTTTATACCTTCAATAATTACTGCTTCTTCCTAAGCACGAATATTTTGCGAAATTACAACTCATACAAATTTGTCATTTGGATTAATCAATTGTTTAAGAACGTTATTAAATTTCAAGTTATTACAATAGCCAAAATCACATTTTCAAGTGACATTTACTGGTGTAGATAAGATAAGTTTTTCTGAATCCACAATTTTTTATTTTTTTGCATAATAATACCGCACGAAACGTATAAAATGATTGAATAAATCGTTTGTCGATGCCATAAAAATGGTAATTATCCATAGAACCACAAATTAAAACATCAAATGACGTTTTCTGATTGTTAAAATAACAATACAAAACGTAAAAATAGCGTGATACGCAGCCTGAAACTCAAACGGCGCGCGCGGTATACCTTTACCTTTTTCACCTGACTGACGGACGTTGTTCTACTGAACACATTACTGACGGATGTTTTGATGTTCAATACATAATTCTAAACCCTCAGACAAAATTTGAAGTTTTAGAAACGAATTGCACTTAACAATTATTTATCATACGTCTATCCGGACTGACTGACCAGCTCTGTTCTAATGTATGACTAACTGACCAACACAACTTTTATTTTATACAATAGAAAAGTTGTATAACAATTTTCAGCTTTTAGAAATTCATTTTGTTCACTCGTCAAATGATACACCTTTAATATCGTACCTGAGCCACCTGTTCTACGGCACGCTTGACTGACCGGAGCTTGTTTGTGTACCCATCGGCTACAACGATTTAACAAAAAACCAGCCTTTAGAAATTGAAACAGTTTTTTTGGCTCTGGCTCCTCTTGGACTATTGGGAATGTTGGTTCCAGTAGTCACTCTTGAGGCCGTACACGAGTCTCCATGGACTGAATTAGAATAAATATTTTCTCAACTTTTGTTTGATATTCATTATTTAATTTTATGATTGTGATTTTAAATGTAGTTGAATAAAATGTTACGATATATCACCAGGGGGGAGAGGCGAAAAATTCTCAACAACGCCTCACGTGATTAATGGACGCCCCCATTTCTTGATCTCGTGCCAGTTTGCTTTTGGTACCAAAAAGTCCTTCTGAGTGGCTGCTAAGTTCTTTAAACACATTTGTGATGTATAATCATGGGTATGTGTTTTGTTCAGAAACGTTAGACATTTGCATAAAGCTTCAACGACCTTCACAACATTTTTATCATTAAATCAAGCTTTAGATTTAGCGTTAATAATATAAGCATTAATTTTCATCAAATTCAATACATCGCCAAACATCTTATAAGTTTTACGGTAAGTGATTATTCGTCAAGATTTCTATTGCTACATGTATAAAGGGATCAAAGTACGTTTCCATTTCAGTTAATTAAATACATGTTTGCTGAAAAGTGATCTTGTAGCACAACGGAATGAAACAACGCGAGAATTTAAATGTGATGCACGTGTCGCGGAAAATTCATCAACCTTCACATCGATACATATTTAATCACCTTTGACGCCGTGCGCTAACATGCTTCAGAAAATGTACTCGCTGAAATTAGTTATTTTAATATTTAGTGAGATATTTTAGGCTCAATAAGCCGCAAATACCTTGTCTAAAGTGGACAGAATGATTATTGTTTGAAAAAGTGTTTTAAATACTACCCTAATATCTCCTCAAATTACTCCAGATTGTCTGATACTGCCTTATATGATACAGGATTACCTAAGAATATTCAAACTGGTCATGAATTTTCATTATTACCCGAGATTTTGCTCTGATTTACTTTGATTATCATGATTTTCATTCACGAAAACTTAAAGAATCATTTCTTCGTCACTCTATACTAGAATATTCATAATAGGTGAGTAGGTTTTTTCTGAAACAAAGCTTATACCATTCCTATTCCTATTCCGGAAGACCCTTGCGGATTCTCAAACTGCACGTAGTTTCACTCCCATTTTGTATATGTTTTTAGGGTAGGTACAGTGTCTAGTGAACAGGTCGGTAACTGTCTTCATCTGTCTTTCACCCAGTTTCTTGTCAGCCCTGTTTAGTAAATTATTTGTATGTCGATGACCTTATATCAAAATCCATTTGAATTGGTGCTCTTCATCTAGCCAGTTCCAGATTTCTCCTCTTATGCAATCATTTGTGATTCCATAGAGCGATCTCCAAACCGACATCCCAACTAGAGACACTGTTTTACCTCTCGCCAGGCCTTAAGGGTATTTTTCACGGATTTTTACTAGTCTAGAGTTAGTGATGGGATTTCTGATGGCTGTCAGTGAATAATTAATTTTTCATTTGTCATATCCTCTTATGATGTTTTTATAGCACTATTAGTGTCTGCTTGAAACACAAACGTACATCAACCAATGTTGAAGAACATTCTCTTTGCATTACTTGACGTGGTATCGCAGAAGCCCAACCACAACATCTATTGTGAATTGTCAAAAGAAACAATCTCCCCAATCAATGAAGTAAGCAACTTCAAAGTTTGAAGATTATATGAGACTTCTTTGAGAATACATGGAATTGCCCACAAAACATTTTTTCTCCGATCGTGAGAAAAGTGACACTATTTTGACCTGCTTCTATGCGCAAAGCTCAACATTCCATAATAGTAGGCAGTTGCTAAGCAATTGGAAAATAACAGTGCGTTCTTACCGCACTGCTGCAGCGTGCGGTGATGTTACAAATGGATTATTACAATAAAATGAAACAAAGTATGGTTTTAATTTTTATATTAATAAAGTTGTTATAAAAAAATTAAAAGCAAAATCTTATTTATAACAATATTCTTGAACACAAATTAATTGTTGTTAATATTTACATTTGTACTGGAGGGCAACGAGAGTTTATAGACGTTGAAGCTGCTTGGCTAATTGTTTGGTTAATCTCGTTTCGATCATTTTCATTTGAAGTCGAGGCAGGGGTGTTGAATATTTTATTAGCCACTTCTACTTTATTATCAAGTGATTCGTCAATATATTCGATCGGAGAAAAATTATTTTACTTTTGTCATAAGAAAGTAATTTCCATGGTGACCACTTCTATATTTCAATATGAACATAGAGCAACCTATCTAAACTTACTTGATTACATCTTGAATGAAATATTTTTTAATTCATTTTTTAAATGTAAATCAACGATCGAAGAAAAAATAATATGTATAATTCGTGGGAAAAGCATATTCCCAAACACCTGTGATACCAGACTCGTCGCTACGCTCCTCGTCTGGTAATTATCACAGTCGTTTGGGAATATTATGCTTTCGCCACAATTATACAATATACTATTATTTGGTACTTAAATTTCCTACTAGAACCTCTAGGAAAGCTAAATATTATTTTTGTTACGACCACTATCGAAAGTCGTCTTTTGTGCCTTGAAAAGTAACTGCAAAGTTGATTTTTCGCGAGCTGTCATAATTTGACATTATTGGCGCTCTTAAGCAGAAAGCTCGGCAAAAAGTAACTTTGGCGCACGCCTTTATTTATAGATAAGAGAGAGCTAGTAGTTATATTAATATAAACAGTAGAATAGAATATTTTAGTTCTAATATGTTAAAAGCATCCAACAGTATTTTCTGTGATAATTTATTACTGAATATAGTAACCAATCAAATTACTTAATTTCAAGTCATGTATCAAATTTCATCCAATCACCGCTGTATTACAGCGAAAATACCCTACCTCTAGTGTTTTCAGTTTGGTGTTTATTTTTTATTAAAAATTAATTAAACGTCAAACTGACAACTGGATTAAAAATGTCGCAAAGATTTGGTATTGCATCTAACGATTCAACTAATTTACCAATTGTACTTTTCACAACTGTAGTTTTAAATGAAAATGAATAATATTTGGTTAAAACTAATAAAGATTGTATTAAAAATTATTGAACGTCAGATTGACAATCAATTTTTTGATATCTACAAAGTGAAAAATTATCTTATGGAATATTCCTCGGGTCTTGATAAATACTCAAAATTTTGTCGTAGAGAATCCTTCAAGCGTGTTGCTCAAAGATAATAGCCCTCGACCTGCGGCCTTGGGCTATTATCAAGCAACACGCTTTCAGCATTCTCTATGACAAAATTATCTCGGTATTATCAAGACCCTAGGGGTATTACTACTGATTATTTTTTTCACTTGTCAAAATCTGACATTTTGGTGGTTTTAACCAATAGCAATACATTATTCTAGCCAATCATTCGGTATTATACTGATAATTCTGCTTCCTCATCGATAAAACCTTGTTTACATTGAAACGTCAAAATTTTACTTTGAATTTGTCATTATTGACAACTAAAAGTGCTTCGAAGTTTATTGAAAAATGAACACAAACCGATTCAGTGCCATCACCCAAGATAATATTGAACATTCAGGTAATACAAAATTTTAAATTGTTGAAAAAAATAATCTTCCCAAATACAACTCGCTCTTCAAATTTTATCACATAATTTTTTATTTTCACCACTCAAATTTGTTTATTTGAGGCGAATTTAGATAAAATCCATCGTCCTGACGGACTCGCTATTTTATCAATCGGTTTGTTTTCATATTTTTGCCAAATAAACAATTTTTCGTGAAAAAGAAAAAATTATCGATAAAATTTGAAGCACTCGTGGAATTACCTTTGATAATTCAATGAGAAATGGGGAGATCCAAAAAATAACTGACATTAATGTAATAAGTGTTGCCTACGTACATAGGTACACGAAACTGCAATCTGGATACTGATAAGTACAAACAATGCCAATTAATTTTATTTTGGTGTGACCGTAGTAAAGATTTTGTGTGTATTTCGAACAGAAAGTCCTTTGGTACTCTCGACTGCCAAAGTACTATTTTCTGCTTTTGATACACAAATATTTATTGTATTACCAAAAATCACACAAGTAGGTAATGACAGTACAATTAATTAGAGAAGCTAGTTTTAGCTTATTAAACAATGCATCAATGGATCATTTCTGGCCAGTCCTGGTTAACGATCAAACTTTTTAAAAAAGGTCTTATTGTCCCCACATCAATAAAAAAATCCCTTATTTTTTAAATATAATTAAGTATATACCTTTTATTTTTTGCAATTTAAGTTTTTATCAATTTTTTTGCTCCAATTTTATGTATTCATTATATATTCCATTGCAATGCCTAATTCTCCCAAAAATAAAAGATCAACACAAACCTGTCATAATGGGTACAAATCCAATCGTCAGTATCCACACTTGAGAAAGCTTTAGCAAACTCAAAGTCACTTTTCGAACACTCATATTTACAAAGTTCATACACTGTCCATGTTATTTGTACACGGCTGCCAACACTTAAAGCACAAAACTTCTTGATTATTTGCACTAGAGCACAAGTAAAACGTATTATTATCGGAAATTGGCCGAATTACGAGCTCCGTCACAGTTCAGAGTTCCATTTTGTAGGTGTGTGTGTAAATAGTTGTTCGCCGAGAATATGGACTGGATTTCGCCTTTATTGGGCTACACATCGTTTACAATACCGTTTATTATAGAGGGAAACGATGTTCTGAGGGTTCGAGCACATTATGGAAAATTAAATGCTGTTTCATCGTTATTGACTCACTTTCCACTGTAATGTATTCATTCGAGAGGTTATTATTGAGAATTAAGGTGGTTCTGTTACGAGGGTCAATCTATTAATATTTTTTGATAACAGAAATTATGTTTTTTCAATAAGTTTTGTTGATTTTAATTGGAATAATACATTTTAATAGGTTTAATAATCACAACAGGAGAGTGCCTATATTGATTATTGAACAATGTAAATGCCTAGAGTTTGATAATCAATATGTATTTATGGGCAATTTCTCCTTGATGTTTATCATTCCAATAATGTTCCTTAATCTCATGTCATATGATAATTTTGCAGCATCTGCGCGTCTATGATAATTGTCGGTTCATGCTTTGGACGATATTTGCGAATTCTTGAATAATCTCAACTATGCACTTGAAAAAATTATGCTAGTACGTAGTTTGCGGTTAAAAGGATTCGTTTACTAAAGTGGTTATAGGTCTGTTCCAACCGCAATCAAAAACTGTCAGAAACGATCAATGCAATGCAATCGTTGTTTGCTGTGACCAGTTATTCTCTGATCGTTTCTGACTGCGGTTGAAACAGACCTAATGAAAGATTCTAGTTCTAGAACTATTATACAATGCACCCTCGTAACGACAATGAAAGGTGGCGTTTATATTTATGGAACTATATTTTATATTTGACTTGACGCATAAATTACGAGAAGAAACCAATTATTTTTCTTAAAGAATCGATAGCCAATGGAAGAGATACGAGCATAAGAAAAATAAAAATTATTTGTGAGCTTTTTTTTTTTAATGTTTTCGACTACAGAAGTTAGCGTACAAGTACAGGCAAATCATATTTATTTCAGAAATACCTTTCGAGAAATCGATAAGGGATGAGTCCACCTACAATAGCTTTTCGTCTGTGTATAGGCAAAAAAAGTCTAACTGATAAATCTTTTTCAATTCTGAAATATTGTGATTTCAAAAAACCTGAACCGTATTATTTTCCTTTTTTTCCTTTAAATTGTGTAAACCTCTAAAAGATAAAACACACAATGTTAACAACACTTTTTCCTATGAAAACTAAAACACGAAAAAAAACACAAATCCCATCGAAAAACGTCCTGGAATCTAAGAACAAAAACCGCTCAATCTACTAGAATCCCTTACCACAACCAAAAAATCCCCATTGATAAATCACCTCCATGTCCTGTAGATATCCCCCCTATCCCGAAACACATTCCGAAGACCGATCGCGTCCTCCGGGGTTGATACTCCGAAACAAAAACGCAACTACACTAGATGCTTAATTGTTTTATCTCATCGTGGCACACTCTGACGCTGCCGCCGATTTCCTACTCTCAAACCCGCCAACTGGATATATAGATGCGGGTAAACACGTGCTTGTAACTAGACGGTGATTCGATATACACTGCCCACATTTGACAGCTCGGGAGAAGAAGAATGGTTGTTACCAGGGTAGTATCAATAGGGTGAATTTATAATATTATTGCCCTGACTTTCGATGATATTGAAAGTATGTAGGTAACTGTAAATTTAATGAAAGTGTATTTAGGGAAATACTAAACTTGTGAATAAGTAGACAGGGTGATTTATTGGGAATGTGACGTACGTTAACTGCAAATACGGGACACCGTTTCTCAAAAATCCCATGGGCTTCACTATTCCAATATCCAAGATACAGGATGCTTGATATATTCTGCCAAATTCTTCATTGGTCCGTAACTTTCTTAACATATTGTTTATTTTCTTAAAATATAACTCACATATTTATTTTCAAGGTGTAAAATGAAGCAGTGTATTTAAAATAAGAAAAATCCAGTTCCGGGTTAAGAAAAATTGATGAAATATTCCGACCACAAAATAACATCCTGCATATTAGATTTTTCAAAAAATGTTACAATATTTGGAAAGGGTAGAAAAATGCTTTTTCGGCAAAACTTTAAATCGTGAAGATGTCCCAGGCGGCCAGGCCCGCTTAACTTGGAACTGTAATTCATTGTCTTTCGGGGCACATAGTCCGAGAAGTAGATGTTTCTTCTTAGTGAACGGTCTTTTAAAATTTGTAAGGCGTCATAATGGTATGATACTATTATCTTGACATCTATCCCCTATATCAATTGTTAAATCTCAGTCTCAGTATTATTATTATTATTATGTGGATTTATGATTACTTATTTTTGGTCGAATATTATCGAACAAAAGTGCAGGAATTTTGTGAAAGAATCATAAATTCGTTGTATAATAAATCCTTTTTCGTTCAACTCACCTATATATCTCTGTAATGATCAGAATTTTCTACAATAAAAACACCATTGTCGTATTTTAAAGGGTTATCAACCCTTTAGAAACCCCTTAAACTTTCTTTCCCGACGTACCTGTTGTCTCTATGAAAAAAGCGTTATTGTCCTTTCCCATTGACCGCCGTCAAACTTCGTTACCCATTCTATTGTTCGCGAAAATTTCAAGAACATTGGGCAACCCTTTTTAGTGCGTACAATATATCGCCCCTTACTGCTTTAATATTATGAATATCTAACTACGCCAATTACGCTACCAATCAAATGAGATTGTCACAACATTTTTATCTACACACAGCCACGAAGCCCTTGTCTAAATACCCCCTTGTTAGGGTTGCTGTCCTAATTGTGTTTGAACAGATGTAATGAAGTTTAATATACACTGCTGCTTTTTAGTTTTCGATGGAGATACGACACATTTTTTGAAAATCATTTAACATGGACCTTGAAAAATTTAAAGTATTTTCATAAATTGAGATTTTATTGGAAATATTTTTTTTATAAAACAAACTCTGTATAAGAAGACAGTATCATGTCCCCTCATATTCCTGAAGCTCAAGAGCAAAACTTCGGATATTTATCATTTAAACCACCAGTCAGAGGCTTTAAAATGTCGGCATCTCTTTCTTAAAGCTTTTTATGCTCTTGGCTTCATTCACCATGAATAATGTCAGACTGATCGGTCGGTAGGACTTAGCCTGGGTGTACGTTTCTTTTCCTGGTTTAGAAAGGAACACAACCTTTAACTCTCTTCATGCAATTGGTGAATACCCTAGAGCGTAGCTGCTTCGAAGTATAAGGAATAGAGGACCCATTATGATGTCCAATCTCTCTTTCAGGAGCTTGGGGAATATGCCATCTGGTCCTGGAGTTTTGTAGGGGTCAAAAGATAAAATGGGGCCTGGAGATCTCATCCGAGAGTTCCCAGGTCTCTTTGATTTGGCAACCGGCTTGTTGTCATAGCTTTTGACTCCATCGTTATCTAACCTGGAAAGAGCCTGAGGAAGTGCATGTGTTGATGTTTCCTCCTCTTCCATCCACAACTGACAGATGGGCTACTCCCTATATGCCAATTGTATATGCATATGCTTTCCCAGGCTACAGTAGTGCGCCATCCCCCTTTTTTTATCTGGTTCCTGCTGAGGAGTGCGGAGCATAATTATTTGTAGAATCTGTATATTATATTCATATTTATGTTGTTTGAATGATGTTTTGAATAACTCCTGAGATATTTTCCTAGTGCCTACTGTTTTTTTACTTCACTTTTCTAGCAAAAATACATTTTATGGCATAGTTTTAAAAAGTTATCATTGAATTTTTCATTCTCAAAGTGAAAAATTCCCCATTGCATCCATATAAAAAAAACTTGTTAACTTTGTGAAAGCGTCATCCACATACCCCGCTGTTACCAAAGCTGTATAAGAGAGACAAAATAATTCGCATCGACGGCATCAGCTTCAGCTAAAGCTTTAGCTGCGAGAAACCGCGCGTCGACATGGTGCGGCAACGAATATCGTCGTCGGCACCGTTTTCGACGCCGTGCTTTGTCTGTCTGGCGTTGCGGCGCCCCAGGTGGTGTGTCATTTCTTATCCGTACACGTAATTCATCATAGAAACATGATTGCTCCAGCAAGGGTGTGGTTGTCCTGCTGACTCATCGTTGATGGAGGTTCATCTTTTAATGGTAGATTTATTACTTATTGATTGATAAGAGGGAAGAAAATTATTTTTCATGGAAAACAAGTCATCCAATAAGATATGGTTATAATTCTATAGTCGAGAAGGTACATTTCTTTATTCCCATGCTTAAAGTATTTGTTTTGTTCGGAACTTGTTTCCTGTTATCTTTTCTCTTGTACTAATCTTCAAAAGCGTGAAGATGCTAGTAGCACCTGTGTAATTATCTAGATTCAATCATGTTTTTCACCAATTACATTCTACCATTTTCCATTGAAGTTGAAATGAGAGAACTTGAGTTTTCCGGTTGGCTTCTTCTTATATCTATCTTTTCTGATCTCGTTTTAAAAGTAGCAGTAAAATTGCAAACTATATTTTCTTTTAGGAAACTCAAGGCAGTATTCATTGGTTCTCTGAACCCGCAGCCGCAGTTCAGGCGGGTGGAGGAAAGCTTGGCGGGTACAGGGTAAAAATCAATGGGTAGAGGGTGAATATACCCTGGCCACACTGGTCGACGGAAAATTATCGTACCAACCCAAAATCAAGTTCAGTCTAAAGTGACGTCAGTGTGTGTCAACAAGCCCGTTTAAAAATTTTACAGAAGACTTCTTCTCTGTGACAATTCTAATCTAAAGTATACTGATCTGGAAAATAAGAGGACTTGAGTACATGCGTATAACTTGCACAGAGACCATTATGGAGAATTTCTGAGAGTTTACAAGAAGATGCGAAATTTCCCCAAAAAATTTATTAATTGTGCACGTATGAGTGTAGAATCTTTCGCTTATAAACAGCCGAAATTAACTTCTCTTCCAATATATGCCTTGCACCTGGTTGAAAATATCAAACACAACTGATCACCAACTGATTCCCTGGTGGCTAGCAGTGTTATATATTATCTATGGCTAGCTTGGCGAGTCGTGGTTGGTTCAATGCAATCGCTTGGTACTGAAACATAGCTCGCGGGTTGCTAAGAGGGTCGCTCGGAGGGACCCTCCAGGTAACACGATTGCACTGCGGCCACGGCTTGAGGGCAAACTGTGAGCTGATGGAGATCCAATACTGCCTTCACTGGTTTCAGACTGGTGACATTCTTCAGTTACATTGAGCACATTAAGGTGTGTGCAATCCTCCATCGGGTACCTCTTGAAGTCCTTAGGTAAAGAGTTTATCTCACATTTCTAACTAGTTCTTGGCTAACAATCGGATTGGTTCAGTCTTAGGGCAATATTTGTAAGGAATTGTTTTTAAAAGGGATGTTTATGAACCATGATGTGCTGTCATGAGTAATGGGAACTGCTGGAGGTCAAAACTGAGATTTTTGTGGACCGGGAATTATTTTTTGTTTGTCTACAAGTTCAAGAAAATGACACTGTATGCTGGATTCTAATTTCCTATTATTCTGGAAGAATATTTTGAAAATATATTTAATTTGATAATCTTGAAGACCATTTTTAACTTGACCAAAATTAATGAAATTGCTTAGTTTTCTCATCACACAAAATAAAATAATAATCTCAACAAATTAGTATATCCCAAAATAAAAAACCACCCTAACGTAATGTTTTTTTAAAACAAATGCGTACGAAATATAAAAGTGGTGTTGAATGACTAAATTTATGGTAAAATTATACAGAAACCGTGGGAGGGTTGAAGCGAGAAAGATCATTTAAATTCTGGTCATTGTTGCGTTAAAGTAGTTGTATTGTATAAAGCCACGTTGTGGTCAAGAGTACTGTTAACAGGTAATAGAGGATGAAAACATTTAAAGTAGGTAAGTCACTACGAGAAATTCAGATGGATGAGCTATTTGATAGCAGAACTTATAAGTTTTGTAAGCAAAAGTGAACTTTAAAGCTTTATTCCGAGTATTTGATGTTTCAAACATTGTTGCGAGTTAATAGTGAACAATGAAAAGTTTTTTTAAACAAGATTATTAAATTGTGACAGTGTGCAGCGTAATCTACGTTAACTTAGAGAGAAACTGAGACTGAAGATGCTCCATCTTGCTGATATCCACCTGAAAGTTGCTATTCAATGCTGTTTTGACAACCTATGTAGGTCACTTTTAGCTACTCCTAATGTAGAATCACGTCCTATCCAAGCTGAAGCAAAGCTGGAAATATTTCATCAGCTCCTTGTGCTTACCCAAACCCAAACAAAATTAATATGGCTATGTAGCCAATGTCAATGCCTTTCAAACGAGATATCACTTGCCATAAGGTCCTATATAAAATTATTGGCCAGAGTGGCACTGTGACGTCATCTATTACTATTACGTCACCTGTTACCATTCGTAGAGAAGTTTACAACACTTTATTTTCACCCTCCAAATTTTATCAATGTAAGTGTAGTCGTTCAAAAGATAGGAGGGGGGAGGGGACTTTTGAATGGCACTGTAGATGTTCCATTTAAAGCTGCACTTCCTCCTCTCCTTTTTCCCATATAGCTTTTTCAATGTGTTGACCCTACTCTTCGCCATTATTTTATATAGTCATACCACTGCGAGTGTAATGTTTATCCCTCTACAGAGTTTTCCGAAACTATTTATAATTTTCTTATAGTAGGTGCATCTCTGATTGCTCACAGGATGCGTCTCGATTGATTTGCTCTTGTTGAATCATTTCATCCATATTTTAAGTCAAGATGGACTCTTTCTTCCCCTTCTTGTCTTTGTATATTCGCTGGATTATTGTTCAGGTAAGAGTTATGGTTACGTTCTCCAATCTTCTTGAGCCCACCTGGAGTTTTCGTAGTTGAAGGTTTAAATCTTTCTCAATTGTTAATCATATTTACTTGCTCATTTTCTGTCTTTATTCCACTTTTCAGGAATCTGTATGTCCGAATGAAAAAAACAAAATCCTCATTTGGAAACTCGTGTGTCTGGCTGCACCATTGTTACAGTCAAATTGCTCCAATATGCTGAACCGATGAAGTCGAAATTCGGTACGCATGTCTCTGTGGCCCATACACGGTCTGTAAGCTGGATAAGCTCTCGTCCGATTGAAAAAAATTGAGTCTCGTGATTGATGAAATGGCTTTGTTACTTCTATAATCACCACCCGTGAAAAAGAACGAAAGCCGACTCCGAAAATTCGAGCCAGAAATTTAAAACGTGATTTTATCACATTTCATCTGCTCGAAGTGTGGATAGAGTTTTGAAATTTCCGAACAAGAATATATAACAAATTGTACCATGATGAATTACTTGTTGTTTGACAGTTCCATCAGAAAGCCGTTCAACCAATATTAACTTTTCCCATTTGGCAAACAGTATTTGGTATGCAGCGCAACTGATGTTTATAGAAACAACAAAACGAATATTACGTCTAGTGTTTAGTGTACACAAGTATGTCCTATATTTGTATGCTTATTTAAACTTACTCACCATACGCCTACGGAGTGGTGGTTACTTATAAATATTTTTTTAGTTGATTAATATGAAGTTTTGTTATGGAAAATCATCAGGTGTTAGAACTCTGCAAAGTTGATTGTTGCTGATCCTATGATCATCCAAAAAATAACTCTATTGACCTCTGTACGGTCGTCTTACCTTACATACTCTTAAAAAACTATACAAATTGCAATTTAAGTTCGCGGTGTTCAAGGTTTCTATATTGTTTTAAAAATGTAACGTTTTTAACTGCATCGCAAAATACTTATTATTATTTTACTGTTAATTCTAGATTCTTCTGAATAATTTCCCATCCATTTCCATTTTTCTTGGGGTGATATGCTAGGAATTCTTTTAAACTGTCATTTGAAGGCAAAAAAATTCACTGGTCACCTACAAACTGTGACATATGTAAACCAAACATGAAATAAAGTCGGGATAGTGCACTGCAGTAAGCGCGCACAAATAAAGACAGAGGACAGAGATGAAATATTTGAGAAGATTAAGAGGTGTAACAAAAGAGAATAGAATGAAAAACATAGATATCAGAAAAGACCTGGGTATACAATCGACCTTAGAATTTGTAGAAGAAAGACAACTACAATGGTGGGGACATTTATAACGTATGGATGAATGAAGACCAGTAAAGAGAATATGGAAAGCAAAAATTGAGAAAAATAAAAAAAGAAAAACTTGGGATGAGGTAATAGCTGGATTACTGGATAAAAGAGGAAGAAGCTGGATAGAAGCGAAGGACTTAGCTCAAAATGGGAAAGAGTGGAAAAAATTCGTGACGGAAGAATAGCTGCAACTCACCCTACACCACTAAGTGGTAGAAGGGCTTTAAGATTATAAATATATTGTAATATTTTTATAGGGGTGGTGTATTTTTTTATTTTTAGATTTTTATTTTTATGTTATATTTTATTTTTATTTATTTTGGGCGCCCTTATTTTTCAAAAAATTGGTATAGTTACTTTAAATTTTTGTTTGAAGAACTCGGCTAGCTATTAAAAAAAACAATTTTGACTCTCTCTCCCAAGTTGCGGTTCCCTCAATTAAAGTCTGATCAAATGATTTGATAGTTTTTGAAAAACGTTTAATATATAATTTTTATGTATTTTAATAAATTTTAAAAAAAACAAAAACTTTGAAGAATTATTTCCCTACTTTATAAACCTTTCCTTTTTTATTATAAACTCTATTTTCTCTTATTATCCTCAGCAACTAAATATTCCGTTTCCTTATCCTTTTATTTAATGATTTTATTATTACCTACTCTTTATTATTATCTTAAAATTCACGTTCCCCTCGTAATACAAATAGAATGATTCGAAACTTGAAACTTTGAACATGCGCACAGACTTTATCATATGTTGTTTTACAATGGCATCACGTAAAAAGGAATTGTTTAATTGCTTTGGATTATCTGAATTATTAAGGTAAGCTTCCTTTTTATTTATAACTACTAATATTAAAAAACTTAACTAAATTATTATACAAGAAATATGCAATTGCGAAATGAATGTTTTTACGATGAATAAATTTATAGGTTATCTATTTTCAGGAACTTGATTCTAATAAATCCTCTTCTCTGCTATGTGGGATATAAATTAATTGCTGATTCCATACACACTATTATAGAAAGTAAACTGAACTTTCTCAGGAACAAACTGCATGCAATATCCCTTGAAATTTCTGGGATGCTATCTCCAGTCAAGGTTAAATATAGGTTATAACAAAGCTTACCGCTTTTTAGAAGATAATTAAAGGATGAAATCTCTTACACGGTTAGTACTCTTTGTTTTTCTATTAGTTTGGTATGATTTTGAGGCACTTTACTTTATATTTTTCAATTTTTGATTTTTCTTTCTAAATTTCTGCACCTTCTACCTTCTTGTTCCAAAATCAACAACCTTCAATTTTTTTCTTGTTTATCCTCTCACAGGCGACTTTCCCTGTGATCAAATTGTCTTAGTGTCATTTTGAATTGACTTCTATGGATATAAAGGTCCTTTCACATGTTCATTATATCAATGTTCCTTATTAACTACACTTTTTTTTTAATCGGTTGATTCATTTCGCGATTAATCACTGTCACTTCACTAAATTTTGAGATGAGTTACATAAATCTAATTTAACTATACTATCTATTACATTTTACCTAACATGTATCAATTATAAGATTATTTATTTAAGGTTTATAAAGATATTTTATGTTTATTATTTATTTGTTTTAAATTGTTCTCTTTTTAAATTTAAATTGATTCCTATTCAGGGTGAGTTGATTTATTACATGGTTATTTTCTTTAATTACAGATTCTTCGCCTTAAATTGGATTCACCTGCTTTCAGATCATCACAATATATAACTGCACATGAGGCTGCTCTATTATTGCTTGACCTTATAAAAGTTCCATTAATACTCTATTATTTGGTTGGTATTATAAATACACATTTTTGATTGTAACTTTTACTAACTCTGTACTTTTTGCTCAATTGGGCACGGATATAGTGTTAAATAAATAAATTGAAATGAAAAATACTTCAAATCGTCGTTTCTATGACTAATGCGGGCATATGGATACATTTAACTACCCTTATCATAATAAATAAGTATAAAACCACCCTAATGTAGATTCCCAGGTAGAACCAACTATTATAATACTTATTGCTAACCATTTGGTAATCATTCATCCCCAATAAAAATATTTTTTTTCGAAATAAAATATACCAAATTTATCGACTTATCTTATATGGCATCTGACACGCAAGTTTTTGTCATAGTCCCCCAAAACCTTTTACCATTCTTCATTTTGAGTCTGAATTTCAGTCATTAAAATAAAATCAGTCGGCTCTTAGTATTAGATTAAAGTGACAGGGGCGGACTTACGTTTGAAATATTTTAGTTCAAATGTAAGAACTTCACAAAATGTGAAGAAAATTGGAGGCGCTAGTATAGCTAAACTGTCATAAGTCTTTAGAGTTTCAGGTAAGGTAAACGAAGGATTTGTTTAATTTCATTAGGTTTCCTTTTATGCTTGGTTTTAGCCAATTTTCATGAGAAAATTAAGAATTTTGCGTAGCTGGTGCTATGTTTAGTTAGAAATAAGTCTTCTCAATATACAACAGATATAATTGTATCGCAGAATACTAATCAAATAATTACTAAAAACTTACACTACTACAAATGTGAATAATTGCAAAAATATGTATACTTGCCGTAATATATATTGTGCGAACTTAAAGTTGTCGGCTCTTTGTTCGACTGTAATTCGATATGTTACCACCATAGTCCGTAATATAACTTAAAGGGGATATACGAATAAATAGCTGCATTGAAAATACTACGTCCACTATACCCAAAAACCATTGATTATTTATTATATTGCAGACAATGCCCCAAAAAAGTAAAAATGGAATCCACAGAGAATTTCGAATGGGTTAATGTGTTGTTCATACATTTTGATATAATTCTTTTTTAAATGTAGGTGCTAAATATAATACATTGCTTTCAAATCAATACCCAAAGACAGTAGGGTAACTTCAAATCCGTAGAATCAAGACATTTTAGATAATACAGCCTGTAAGCTAGTTGTCTATGCAATACAATTTACGTAAAAACTAGAAGATAATAATCATCTCGTAATATTGGTTATTTATTTCAAAATAATTGATGTCAGAAACTACCCACTCAAATAATATTGATTCCATTATATGAAGGTGTGAAATAATGTCAAAAGTCCACCCCTGTGTAGCTTTTTTCTATCAGACGACGCGAATGTTGTATGTCGTGAAAATATGCCATTAGAAGCTGGCTTTTTTTGAAATGAGTTTATTAATTGACAATTTGGAAGGCCATTGTGGGAAAGGATCTAATAAGAAAATTGTTGTTATCGCCACCATCGAAAAAAGTCACCTTTATTATTATTTAGAGTCTACTTGATAATATGACTGCTATTTCCTATTAATTTCATTGTTTTTCAACACATAATAGGTTAAATTCTATAAGTAGTAGTTAAAAATTGAAGGCTTCTTGAAAAAGTGTTTTTAATGTTCTGTTAATTGAACATTACCTTTTTTATATCGTCAATATTTAATGGATCGTTGAATAAAACAGTGTTGAAAGATTGATCTTGACTCATTCGAACTAGTTAGCTTAGCTCGTCAAGTAGATCAATGTGACTGCGACTGACCATTGACTCAATGTGACATCGATCGTTGGTGATCATATTGTTATGTTTTCTTCTTATTTATTTAAACAGTTTTTTACCGTGGGATAAAATTATACGCTCACTAAGGCTAATTACTATTGATTTATTGAAGAAAAACTTACACACTGTAATAAACTTAATTTATATATTACACACTACTTAATGTCTACTAATTTATTTACACTCGGTATAATAATTGTCCTAATTTATCAACAACACTATTTATATTCACTATCTGTTCACTCACTGTATACTGAAACTGTTTACCGGTTCACTGTATACTGAACAACTCCTCCACTCACTCGAAAACCCGCGTATTCATAGTTCTTTGCAGCTCTAGAACATTCTTGACTATACCACCTCTGCGTATACTGTTTAATTCGAGAACATTCGTGAATAAACCATTGTACGCTTCGAGAACAGTCTGAATATTACCTGCGAAAGAACCTTTCTAGAAAGGTCGCATTCATAGTTTGCGACAAGACCGGCTTCTGAATCAGTGAGTTCGTAACAATATGTTTGGACATTAATTGCACGACAGATTGACAAGTATCTTTATCAGTTCTGAAAAGCTTGGTGAATGTTTGAAGCTTTTATTAGGGAATTGGAAAGGATTCCAATTATTTCACAATTTTTTTTGAGCTCTTCCATACTGTTTCCTTAAAAAATATTTGAGTTCTCAGTAACATACCATTACCCCTGGAATGAACCTATAACTAAGTGCTTTCCCATGGAAACGAAACTCTTCATTTATTATTGAGACATCGAATATCGACGTTCTTTTTATATTTGACGGATCGTTTGCTATTAATAGTATATTATGCAACGATCATGTGATGATGGTTATTAATACACAAGCATTAACCAGGATACGAAATGAGCCAAAGGTGAGTTTCGTATGGTTAATGCGAGTGTATTAATAACAATTACATGAGAGTTTCATACACTATTTTTTCTACGAAGAAATTTAATTTAAAAAAATATAAAAAATGTACTCGAACCCGGCACGTACAGATCGAAAACAACCTTATGCAAGTGTAGGTAGTTACAAAATTAGTAATAAATTATTGTAAAAAAAATTACTAAGTTTAAATATGTATTTACCTTGGTAATTAAGTATTTTTGGTCTGGTGCTCGACATTTCTTTTAAAAACTGACGCAAAAGATTTAAATTGTCATAAAACACTGTCGAACTGTCAAACATTTTACAGAAAATATTGGGTCTGCCTACTTGGGTATTTGAAAATCTAGATTTCTATTGGTTACTTTTTCAGTTTTATAATGAAAACCAGTGTTATAATGAGTATCATTATGAAAATTGACATTTAATTAACAACTTATAATATGGGAGTAGAAAGAATGTTTTAATTTATATTCAAGCGTGCGGCTTGAGTCGTGTGAAATGGAGGGGTCAACTACTGACCAAAATTTGGAGACCAATCATCCCCGGATACCTCGGAAATCCTTGGACATCCCTGGGAATTCTTGGGCCTTGTGCCTTGGGAATTCTTCGGAAATCTATGGACATCCCTGCTTTTTCTTGTAAAATAACGTTTCAGCTAAGTAAAATATCGATCAGAATAGTAAATTGAAATAAAAGTTATATAATGGTAAACCAGGGGATCAATAATTATTCTTTTCAATTGAATTATAACTTTTCAAAATCATTTCATTTAAAATACATCGGAATACTCAGAAAAACTATAACAAAACGGGATAATTGAATTTTTAACTTAAAACTAACCTGAAACTTAAATTAAAATTGATTTTTTGGCATTATTTCAGTTCTAGTTCAGTTTTCCAATTCTTTCAAGGTATCAATTTCAATTTGAGCTTCGTTAATTTTTTATGTTTATTATGTTTATTGCAATTAGTTTATTCCACCTGGTAGTTTTCCAAATTTGAGAACGGGTTTGGTTCCTATGAGTTGGTCCAGTGCGGGATCGCCGAGTTGTACCACCAGATATCAGGTAGGTATAATCCTACCGTCGAGTTGTACCACCGAATTTCCTGGGAAGTTTAACGATTTAAAAATGAAGTCTAATTACTAATGACCTTAACAATTTTATATAAATTAGGTTTAAGATCAAAACATCCATATATAACAATTTCTACATACAAAAATAAAGATGAGGCCTTTCCCACTATACTGTTTAAGATCAAAACATCCATATGTAAGTAAATAAAAACAAATATGTGCCTAAATACAATTTATTATTAGTGGTACTGGGTATTCCCTCAATAAATACGGCTTATGTGTAATTTCGTATTGATCCACCTCAATGGTCAGTATAATCCCCAATAAAGGCGGAAATGGATTAACTTAGGTAGTCATGGTACAACGCGGTAGTCCCCGTCCAGTGAATATGCACAATCCTCCCAACATTTGCAGCATCTGGATTTTTTGGCCACGTCAAATATATTGCCTTTTATATCTTCGAAATACGTCCAATATACCAATTTTCTTTCTAAAATCTCCCACAAATTTGTTTTATTCCTAGAGAAATATTTTGAGTACCAAATGTTTGGCAAAAACTGGCACAATCACCGACAACGTTACTATTTCAATCGAGCATTTAGAGTCAGTCTTCCGTTAATTTCTCAAAGCTTACCAAGCATACAAAATAGTAAAATAGAGTGAGCGGATTGTCTAATTTGTAACATATATTATAGTTTTTTACGCCCTCTTCCTAATACATTAATTTTTTTTTCATTCGTTTAGGTATGGTACCAACACATTTGCTCCACTCAATTTCCATTTCCTTTTACTGTTTTGATCAAGTTAATTAAAACAATGCCCCGAACGTTCGTTAGGTATTATTCCGAAGTCAGACAAAACAATCTTTCAATGTCGGTGAGAAAATCATTAAATTCAATTCTGCCTAACATTCGTCATCCCCATTTTCTTTTCTAAAGCCAATCCACATGTTTTTATGAGCTTTGAGATCTTTATTAGATAATAGAGATGGGATCAATTATATTCACGTAATAGCTAGTGGTATGGATTAACATAGACGTATCCAACAAGACGTTATAAAAGTATGGAAAAAGACAAATCACTGTTGTTTATTCAATTTAAATTATTATTTATTATTTTGTTGTTAAGCTCTAATAAGATTTTTCCTTTGTTGTTTATTGTAATGTATTGAGGGTTGATTTTTCTACTTGGTATTGTCCAAAATCACTTAGGCCCATTATTGTTCAATATTTACATTAATGACATTTCACAATGTTCCAGATTTGGTAAATTCTTTATGTATGCCGATGATTTGAAAGTTTATCTTTCTATAAAGGAACCAAATGATGCAAATTATCTACAGGAAGATCTCAATAGACTTCAAACGTATTGTGAAAATAACAGCTTTATTCTTAAATTCAAAAAAATGCCATCAGATTACTTTCACTCGTAATAGAAATACCTGTAAAAGTACATATACTATTAATAATAAAAAACTTAATAGCGTTACTCAAGTAAAAGATTTAGGTGTTATATTCGATCAAAAGTTGTTGTTTGACGAACACATATTATATAATTATGTCTCTAAGAAAGCCAACAAAATGTTAGGATTTATAATGCGTACTTCTTTCAATTTTAAAAATATACAAACCCTTCGTTCCTTATATATGGCTTAGGTTACTAGCGTATTAATGTCCTCTTCGGTCATTTGAATTCCGCAGTATGATGTCCATATAAATAGATTAAGTTTATCCGATTTGCAATGAAGAAATGTTTTCCAGGTTGTACAGATGAACAAATTGTTCGACAGAACCTTAACATTCTTCCTATAGAGAAGAGGCGAATAGTTGCCGATATAAAGTTTATATTTAAATGTGTTAATGGTTTAATAGACTCCTTATCTATTGTAAGCTCTCTATCATTTTTGGTACCAGCATATAATAGAAGAAGTGAACATACCTTCATTACGAATCAAGCAAATACCAATTATTATTTAAATTCTCCACTGCAAAGCTTATAATAAATATTGTTGTGACCTCCCCACAGTTGATATTTTTTCTTCTTCTCTGAGAACTTTTGACAAGCTGATTAGGGTTTTTTTCTTCTGATATTTATTAATACTGTAGTTTTACAATATCTGTTTTACTCTTAATAGGTGCAATTCTGTAAGCAAATGTTAAATTTTAACGCACAGTTAAAAATAAGACAATCTTCTAACCCATTTTTGCTAGTCTGTATGCATATTAAGTTTTAAAGTATTAACGGAAAACTCTTTATTGTATACCATACATGTTAAAATTTTAATCATAATCTTGACAATGTATAGATTAAAACATTTATAATAGCGTAAACTTTGTCAAATTTAACGGCAAGCTGTTAATTTTTAACCACTTCTTATATAATTTACCCTAATGTTAGTTTATTTAACGTGCTTTGTAACAAATATTAGGTATACTGCTTTGCGCTCGTCCTGTTCGTATTCCAATTATATATAAATAAATAAATTACGTATTGAGGACAATCATTCCTTTATCCGTAAACAGCAAATTCAATTTCCAGCTCACTAGTATTAAAATTTGAATAGAATAGTTATCAAGTTCATAAAATACCTCTATAAAATAATATCTCACCTCTACCCCAAAACACTTTACGTTAAATTTCATGTTACGTATTTCTCTGGCAGCTTGACTGAAATTCTTGAGCCACATGTTTTGTCTTTATTACATCAAAATATTACACATTACCATAAACCCTTAGTGCTACTATTAACCATTTTTATTTTACTGAGTATTAAGAGAAGTGATGGGGAAGCATTTTTGTTTTAAACGATGGGGCTTTGTGGCTTTTAAAGACAAGGGTTGAGCGAAAATTAACAAGAACATTAAGAAATTTTATAGAAACATTAGCTTTGTAAAAGTGTTATTATCTCGATAAAATGACAAGTGTTAAGCAGGGAAACTTGGATTTGTCTTGCAATTTTTTCCACAATTTTATACAAGTCTACAATTTCTATTTAGAAGGGAAGGTCGAGACAAGCAGATTCCAGGGCGAGCCGTAGGCTTGGAGAGACTTGAAGGACACTAATTTTCGGGTGCGTGACGTACAATATTTTTTTAAGACTTCTTCATTTACATTTTTCACTTTTTTTTCTCGACACCAATTTTTAAATGCGTCGTATGACTTCTCGTAAATGGTAATATATCGTGAGTCGCTTTCCGCGCTGCTTACAAAATTTCTTCTGGAATCTCATTTTCCGAGTCAGATAGATAATTTAGAATCTGAATTCATATTATTGTTAAATTTGCGCACTTGCGAAATAAGTTATAAACGACAAATTAAAAATCAACGAACTGTCGAAATGTCGATTGTAGATTGTATTATAAAAGAGCGATTGTAAAAAAAATTGACGTCAGGGACCGGCAATAGTAATTTACGTTACAAGATTGGAAAGTAGTGTTTTTCAGGTCGAGACAAGCAGATTCCAGGGCGAGTCGTAGGCGAGTCCTGATGGAAGCTTGGTGAGACCCGAAAAACACTTATTTTCGGGTGTGTGACGTATAATATTTTTTAAGACGTACACTTCGATATACATCAATTCTTTATTTTACTTTTTATAACAAAGTGATTAATAAAACTAAAACCAGATAAAATAATAAGTTTGACATGAATGACAAATTGAGAATCAACGAACTGTCATCACTCGACAATATATTGAAACGTTGTTACCATAGAAACGAAATCAAGGTAGATTGTATTATAAAAGAGCGATTGAAAAAATGAAGACAAAATGGAAGGCAAAAGCTTTTTCCGGTCCCTGGCGTCCATTTTCCGGTCTTGACCGGCAAAACGCTATTTTCTGGACGAAAAATTGTCCAGAATGTGTATACTTTCTGGTCAGTCTTAAGAAAAAACTTCAATGTCACTCCTTTTCCACACTTTGCCTACCAAGACCTAATAGATCTATGCTGCTTTCTCCATTTACTCAGTTCAAGGTGAAATTTTCCATAGACTGCAGGTTTCGGGGTAAAAACAATGAATGGTGAAAACAATGAATAATATTAACTGTCACATAAATAATCGGCATTATTCGGCGTTTATCTTAACATTATTGTTATTTTATAATAGAGAGAGATTGCTTGTTTAAAAATGGTCTGCGGTAATTACGTTTGCGGTATTTTGACGTTTATTAAATGCGCGATTCTCTTCTTTACGTCTCTAACGCTAATAACGTTAGCGCTTCGCGTAATTTACGGTTTACATTTCGTTGAGTGTTATTATAAATACGGCACATAATTGCCCTGCACAGTTGACAAAATGGAACAAATTGCTTCGGATTTCTGAGGTTGAGGTTATTGGGTTTATTGAATAAAAAAAAGTATTGGCTTCTACTTCCTCTTATTTAAGTATTTTCTTGGTATGAATTAAATAAAAGGTCGGTGATTACTTATGCCATAAGCAAACTCTTCTGGTTTGAAGTAGTTACTTAAAATATAAGGTTTTTTCCAGTACTGGCTTATTTTTATTTTAAATAAAAATAAGATCTGTCTTAAATTAGTAAGTTATAACTTGACGATTTTTAAGGTACCTATAAAGCATCCTTTTTTCCTACGGTAGTTGCCAGTATATTGTTAAACATGGTGGACTTCATAAATGTTCGTAACAGGAAGAACTATAGGAAGAGAAGAAGCATCAGCCCAAGCAAATCTAAGCTCTTCTTGCGTTTTGAAAGTGAAAGTGTAGACTATATTTCGGATTATTTTTTACCAGAGAAAGATGAATCCAGAGGAGGTGCACTTGCATCTCGACAAAAGATGGAGATATTCCTACGATATGTTAGTGATACCGGATTTCAAACAGGTATTGGTGAAGATTTTGGCGTTCATCATACTACAGTATGCAAAACCATAAGTGAAGTAGCTGATTGTATATTAGAAAAGCTCCACCATTGAATAAAATTTCTATCTAATCTAGATGCCATGGAAGAAGCAAGAATTAAATGGTCGAATCGCAAATTCCTACAGTCATTGGTGCTGTAGATTGCACTCATGTGCCAGACATTTTGATACATTCGTCTTTGAGATCTTTCCATACCTTTTCTTTAGCTTGAACAATAGTAGGAATCATTGATTTATTCAAAAGAACCTTATACTTTTTTAGCAATTTGACAAACATAAGTCTGTAACCGCCAATTTTTACCGGCAATTCTTCCTCACTCGAAGACATGATTGCGACGAATAGACCAATACAACGCTTAAACTTGAAACCAAATGCTTACTTGCGGTTGCACACAATCCTGTCATGAATGTTTGTTCACGCAACGAAAAAAGTAAACACTTGTAAATATAAGTAAGTACTTATAAGTAATCACTTAAAATTCAAAAGATTTTTCCAGTATTTACTTTCGGGAGAGTTCTAGTTTTTATTCAAATAAAAATAAGTATTAGCTTCTCCTTAGAAGTTTTAGCTTTTTCTTATAAGTTATGACTTGCAAGTTAATACTTTTTTTTATTCAATAGAACCATTGTTTATCAATGTGTTCATTGTTTTAAGATGGTGTTTAGTTTGTTTTGTAGTTTGCGTTTAAAAAATGCAAATAGTAAGGTTGTTGGGTTTTTGATTTCTTTTTAAATTATAAATATATACAGAAAAAGACAGGTTATGCCACTTCCCACATAACGCAGCGCTACGTTATTAAATTATAGTGGTGGCAATAGCTTTTATTTCCGAATAAATTTTAGGCAGATCGTTATTAAAATAGCGCTACATAAATACCGCATCGTATACGGTATTGCAATTGGCAATATCTCTCTAATATCGAATTTGATAGATGTTAAAAAAAAATAGTTTGATACGAGATATAACCAACCAACCATTCTGGTTTGATATCTATTGATAAGACGCCCTACTAAAATAACCATTATTTACAGGAATTGAGGAAATATCGAATTTGGTTCACAATGAAGTGTGTGAAAATTAATATTTCCAGCACGGCAGTGACCGAAGATGTTTTTTAAAATTGATGACCCATCCCACATTATCCACACCATTCAATTAAAATTATCTAGCTGATATCTACGAACAACCCCGCTTATAAGTGTTATTTCTAAAATTTCTCATTATCAGATTAATTTCGGATACACCTAACAAAACAGCGCAATCATAATCCATCTACTCTTACTCATACACTGCCCATCGCCCTTTTCATTCTCTCAACTACCTGTGATGTTTTGATACCTTTGGGATAACAGGAGCGGTTCCAAAAGGATAGTCAAATTGTACAAAAGATGTAGGAGAACTGCAGATGTTTTTGTCACTAAGATATTCAATCCTTATATAAAGTGAAAATTTTTATGTTTATTCTTATATATAAAATTAATTTACATGGATTTATTTATATACATCGGCGTTTCTTTAAATTATAACCTAATTTTGCTACCTGTCAGGGGCGCTTCTGGTTTCTACCAATATTGATTGCCTCCTGAATCGTTTCTGGCAGTTTTGTATTCAGTGTTTCTGGAAATAACAAAGCTAAAGTTCCAGAGATTGATCCAATTATTGCAAACAAGATTAAAGGTAGACTTTCGGAAACTCTTGCCTGGAAATGAAAATTAATTAAAAAATTAATAATATTTCTTAAACTGTCACAAGTATACGTCCTCAAAGTGAACAAGCTACGTTACCGAGCATTTGTTATCGAGTTATCGAGATTAATTTTTAAGTTTCAGTTCATATTAAAACTTCGGTGTATCTTTTCAACTGTTCAAATTGATTTTTTAGTTTAAATGTTTAAGACTCATTGTTAATATTAGTGAATACATACCACTAATGGTATTTGGGGTGCTACCATTGATCCAAAACGCCCCACCATCGAACAAACTGACAGCATGGAATGTCTACAAGTAGTTGGAAACAGTTCCGTTGTATACACATACATTATAGTATAAGTTATAGTTGCACTGCATTTTCCAACCAAATAAAGTACCAGTTTCAACCAATCTAAACCTGAAAGAAGTACAGATTAGCTATGAAGGAAAAATGTTGTATCGATATAAGTCCAGGAGCCACCTGAAGATTCAAAATGCGGAGGACTTAGATTGAAAAGAAAAATCACCAAGCTGATATAAAACTAAGGAAATGCCAAAAGTTTGAAATGAAGTAGTAGCCTCACCGATAAATAGAAAAAGATATGCTACGGACTGAAACCACTATAGAAAAATGGCACTTGTTGATAATATGTTGTACCAAATAATAACAATCTTGATAAAAAACGGTCAGAGGTAAAATAGACAGTATAATATGTCAATAAATTGAACAGAATTACCCAAAACCTTGGAGAAGTTTGAGGTACTAGAAAAGTTATTTAGACTCATGAAACATACATAAGTAATAGATGTAGTAAGAGTGAAATAAGTAAGTAGCCGAAGAACTGACACAAGATCTTGTTACCTTACTTGTTATTTTACATAGTTCACAGAAACATTATAGAGAGGACGCAAAATGAACCTGCAGACGACGTAGTTATGGAAAAAATGTTGAAGAGAATAGCAGCACAGCTAGTGAGAGCAGCAAACAAAATGTATGGGGGAATAAGCGAAATGAAAAGCAAAGGAATGAAACTATAATTGAATAACCAGAAGCGTTACACCTGGAAGTGCTTAATAATATGAAAGTATAAAGAAAGCTTAGGAGCTTGGATAATTGATAAATGCGATGGAGTGGTAGACATTCATTATATGAATAAAAAATAGTAGTGAGAAATGTTAAAAAGAATCTATGGATGGGAATAACAATGGAAATTATGCGCTGTACCATTAGCTGACAATAATTTGTAATATAATGAGAAAGGCTGCAGTGTATCGACCATGAATTGAGTTAACTACGGACGTCAAAGAGGTAGCATGGAAAACACCAGAAAATGGGAAAGAAGAAGGTGAAGAAAAAAGTGAAGGAAGCAGTAATGGAGGATGTCGCTCAACAGGAATTGAAGAACTAGAAGATATGGCAAGAAAAATATTATGATAAGTTGATGAGTGAATATTTATGGATTTATTTTTTCAAATTAATAACTTTGGATAAATTTTGCTTCACTATAACTGTGAGCTTTACAATTTGAAGCACTACTATCTTTTAAATTACCAGCTACTTCTATAAATCTCTATCGCCCTAAAATTACTCGGATTCTAAAAAATTTTAACATCGTAATTAATAATGTTCATTAATATAATTCATATTGAGATTGCAAAGTGATTTCAATCTTTGAGAAAAGACAAAGAAAGAAGACCCCGAAAGCGGCTGTAACAAAAGGGCACATTTTGTTCTTGACTAGGGTTGAATGCATTATTTTAATAACCCATTGTTTAAGACCACATTTTGAATTCAAGAGGAAATAAATTTTGGTGCTTTGTTCGTTTTTTTTCAAGAGACTTGGATGGAGTGAGTTCGGATGGTATAGGAACACTAATTTATTGGATTGTGAAAGAAATAAATGCATATTTAATAAGGTTCTGGGTATACAATATATTGGACGATATATTGCTTTCACAGGTTAGCCAGGGGGTATCGATCCGTAGTTATACAGGGTCTTCCAAAGTAATCCGAAATATTATTGTGGAAGATTCGATATTTAATTTTAAGGCGATAAGTTCCCATGAAAATTTTATAAAAAGTTTTATATTCAATGGAGTCCAGAGTGCTCGGTGCACCTCCAGCTAAAATACAAGCACCGAAGACATATTATGTCACATATCCCCACAAACAAATATCCATAGGATTGTGCTTAGATAACTATGATGGCTATATAGTTGAAGATCCTTCTCCTATCCAATGATCTGGAAGAAATACATCTACGTTTATTCAATTTGGCATCAAATTTACGACAAAAATACACTGTTCAAAATAGTGGATCATCCAATGAATGCATAAGTCAAAGTAAAACTGCACTAAGAGTTTTAACAGGGATCCTAACGGAACATTGTCGCCTGAATGGGCACCTGAGAAAGCTCAAAATAGTGGAGGAAGAAGAATGCAGATTTTGTGGCATGGAAGAAGAAATCTAGAATCCAGAAACCCAGAATCCTAAAGCATAGCACCTGGGAGATTACTGGATAGAAGAGGAACATTTACCTAAGTTGAAGCCTGCAGAAATCCTAAAATCCGGGAAATAGGACTAAAGGAGCTACTAGTTTCTGAGACTCTCCTCAGAAACTAACTAGAAATAAGGGGCCAATCGTGGTGCAGATCTCGGCGTGTGATTTGACAGACCATATCAATTTATGAACAAAATGGGTGCGAACTACTGATTTCCTATTGATTTCTAGTGAGTGGCATCGAATCAACAAATTCTTCCATTGTTGAAGTCATTTTTTCCTGTCAAGAGATTTGTTTTGTAGATAAATACAAACCTTTTGGCATTAAGCCCACAGCTAAGCACGCAATGCCAGTTAATATGAAACTAATCGACGTGAGCCGTCTTCTACCAATTTTTTCATTCCCATAATAATAAATTAAATATCCCGGAATTTCCACTGCTGCAGAAAAAATAAAGCTCAAATATACATCTTCCGATAATGAGACTGAATTCATCGTTAGTCCATAATATAAAAAAGTGCAACACATCCACGTAAAAGAACAAAGAATTAATCTAACTAGTAAAATTCGTGATTTAACGGCATCTACAAAAGTTTCTGAATGTATAGATTGTTCGCCGGATACTGTGGATTTCTTCTTCTCGACGAACGATTGGAAAAAGTTAAGAAGGGTCGTATTTTCACTCATGGTTTTCTTGCCCTGGAGTCGGGAAACAATTATTTGGATTTCTTTTAATTTATTTTTGGATAAGAGCCATCTGAAACAGAAGCACACAATATTGAGTACAGATTAAAACAGAATTCACAAAATTGTTGACATTGTCACGATATTGAACAAATGGATGAAAAGAAATGACAATGTAATATATTTTTTTCCTCCATTATTTTCCATGTCAAGCCGTTGGCGTTTTTTTTTTGAATCTCTTACATTCGCTATAATCAAATTGCTTCGCATAAAGTAATAATTCTTTTGTGAATTTTGGAATATTATCAGTAGAAATACCACAAGTGATTTCATTTTTGCGTTAAGTCTGTCGATTTATTTTATAACCAAACTGAGCTGCTTGAACGACCTATGGACTTCTGGTGTTTTCTTCAAGTAACCCAGTTGAGTTGTGAAATAAAAGATAAATTCAGTTACGAGTGGAATTATTAGACTATTTCACAAACAAAGTAGAAGATAAAAAAACTGAATTCGCCAGAATTGGAGGAAATTAGCAAAAAAGTTGAAAAGTTGATTAAAGAAATAGTTTAGTGAACAGGAAACATTGACATTGAACTGAATTCATATTTACACAAATATAAAAACACCGAGCTTGACAGGTCAATCAGAATCAAGAATGAAGTTTGGTGTTATCGATTAGGCAATCCAGTGACCTATCAAATAAAATTCAATATTGTGACACAGGGCAAGCAAAAGTGATTTAATACATTGTAGACCGTGGATTTTGGTATACATAAGTGTTTATTTTGGAGAAAGGTGCTTTTATTTTGCTTTGGTGTCTCTATACCAGTAATATACAATAATAAGTTCAGTTTTATGAAACTTTTAGGCTGGGCATATCAATTTAGGACCAACTTTTGGTTGTGTAGTATTTAACTTTTATGCTTACGGATTTCAGGAGTGGAACACCTACTTCAAAATGCCAACAACTTGTATTGTTGTCGTTTGTGGGAGCCGTTCAAACCGAGACCAAGTAAACTTTTTTAAGGTCCCAGCTGTTTTGAAGAACACATTTTTGGTGCACAAGAATGAAAAGTAAGAAGCGTAGAGAAATCTGGTTAGCAGCAATCAATAGAGATGATTTAACAGAATTAAATATCAAGCTGTATGTAGCAGGTATTTTGTTCAGTTTTGTTCAATAACAATTTTTATAAAAAGTGATATATTGTAAATAAAAAATACTAATCAAATGAACAATATACTAAACACTAATAAAATATAATAAATTGAAGCAAAATATACTAATAAATTCGACTAAAAAGTCTTTAGTACTGTTCATGACTGAATACACAATACAAAACTAACCTATCTGTCTAAATTGTTTGCGCTGCGCGGCCATATTAGGTCACGTGATCTGGATTGCCTAATAAACCGAACTTGACTAGAGCTCGTGATTTGTTCATTTGACAAGAGCGTGAAATAATCAGTAGTCATACTATAAGTACTTCAAAATAATCAGGTGTCAGTTTGACAGTTTGAATAATCTGACCACGAGGCGGGAGGATTATTATGTCAAACTGACACGATTTGTAATCATGCAGAAAGTTTGAGGTGTATAACTGTATTTATTCTGAGGTAAGTATTGTATTTTATACGATTATTTGTTGGGTAAATATATACAATTTATTAATTTAGATACAAATTGGTACAATGGAAATTACAATCCGAATCGACTCGTTTTTAATAAACGTCAGAATTTGACGGTAATGTTAGTTTGTGTATTGTTTTATATTAATGTCGAAGTGGAATTAAAGTATTGTAAAATTTTCAATTGGGAGAGCTACTCTATGTATAATCAAATATTATCGAAATTTTACGAGGTAACTCAGCTAAATTGATCGTTCTGATTGGTTGAAAATGATACGAAAAACATAATTACCACTAACCTTATTGACTCTGGTATCGTCCAATAGAAAACAATAGCTATGCAGCCAGGAATGTATAGTACTCGTAACATTATTCTCCAAGAAGGTGTCAACCAAGCAACGAGTCCTAAAGTACATTGGCCTAATGAGAATAGACAACAAATTATCATATTTGCTATGTTCCTTTTTTTTGGTGCTACGAACTCCATCGCTACAAAAGTTCAAAGACAAGAGAATACTTTTATTATAGTTGTTAAGGTCCGTTGATTAACGATGTATTCACCTACCTAGTATAAATGCAGCATTGTAAGTCCCAGCTCCAACAACTGGGTCGATAAATTCCATGATCACATACATTGTATAAGAAATTGATAAGGACTTGAGGATTCCAGATATGGTACTGGATAATATACCAATAATTAATACTGTTTTTCTTCCATATCTGTAATGAGAAATTACACAAACGTGGTTAACGTAAATGTGAGCAATCGACTGTAAGAATGCATGATTGACGTGAGCTCTTAGCAATAGTATTAGTAGAAAGGAGCTCTCGTTCAAGCTCTTAAAACTGAGTAAGAGAAATTTGAACACCGTTGTCACCGATCTGGTGACTGGACACTTCACTCCGAGGAAGCATATGTATAACTTACAAGGACTCAGACGAAGTGGAAATAGTACAACCATCACAACTACTGGAGACCCCTCCCGATAAACTGGTGGCCTATATGGATGACATGAAGCTTCTGTAATGGAAGTATAGGCAGATAACATGGGTAAAGCACGGGAAGTTGCTACTATAAGCCTGGTGTGACCACGAAATTCGCAGCTGACACGACCAGCCGGAGAGTAAACGCCAGCGGCTGACGAAGTTGGACATTTTCAACTTTTAGTAGCGGGCAGAGGCGACTAGAAGGTCACGTGATCCACTCGCGCTCGCTGGCGCCAGCTAACAGCGCAATATGTCCAGGGTTGCCAGCCCGGGCGATTAATCGCCATATTATTTTTCTTGATAGGCGGTTCTATTTATGATTCGGCTAAGGGCTATTTTTGGGCGATATTCGTTATTCTCTTCGGCTATTTTGGGCGGATTTACTTTCTGAGAAAATTACTATTCTATTGTGAATCGTGCATTTCCCATACAGAACATTTCCGGTTAATCCACGGTTAACCAAGGTTAACCACTATTATCAATACTGACAATTGACAGTATTGACATTGAATTGACGTTTGTTTGATTTGTCAGTTGCCCTTGTATTTTGAAACTCATTTTGAATGAAAATTTAAAATAACGAAAACATGAGCTCTAAATACAAAAAGACATATAGGAAACAATGGCAGGAACTTCCAGCTCTCAAAGGTAAGTATTTTAAATCTGGAAATTTGCGAAAAACTGATTACAATATTCTTGTAGGATGGCTTCAACAGGATTCGCAAGATTCAGATCGAGCTTATTGCTCTGTATGCAAGCTTTCTTTGCGTTCAACAGGATTCGCAAGATTCAGATCGAGCTTATTGCTCTGTATGCAAGCTTTCTTTGCCAGCACATAAAACGGATTTGGTGAATCATTCGAAAAAACAAAAACATAAATTGAATTATTATATATATATTAGCCTTTACATTTCCGTAGAAATGATTAGCGCTCCATCTTGGAGCTCTAAGATTCCTTAATTGCGGTGAATCACTCCGCCTTGTTATCTGAGATCTCTTCTTCTTCATAGTTTTCTGTTTTTTTTTGCCGTGTCTACAATTTCTCTCCACTCCTTTCTATCCTGGCACAGTTTATTCCAGTTTCTAATATCAAGAGTTCTAATGTCTTCGATTATTTGATTCCCCCATTTTTCTTTTGGCCTTCCCCTTGGTCTTGTTGTTTGTGGTGTCCATGACATGACATTGAATCATTAAATTACTAAAATATGTCATTTTTATCATTCAGGAAAATCGCAAAATCGCCGATTTTCAAAATTTTCGCCGCGCGCTTTTTGCTCGCTTCGCTCGATCTAAGACAACTGGCGATTTCGGAGATTATTTTCACAAGCAATGCTATTTTTATTATAATAAAGTTGGCAGCCCTGAGTATGACCTGATTCGCACGCCAGCGTCGAGTAGACAAACACGTGGTCTGTTGTTTACACGTATACTGTTGTTTTTATTTGTGAATTTTGTATAAAAACACCGAGATGCGGCACTCTAAACAACAAAGCCAGAGATCTAAAACTATCTCCATTTTCAAGGTATCTTAAGGTTTGATTTTGCACGAAATCAACTGTCTAAATCTAGTATTGTTTTTTAATTAGTGGTTCAACTAATTCCAGCAATTCTTGGAATTTAGGAACTGACAATCGTGAAACATTTCTGTAAGTTTCTGGGTCCTTTTTTTCAACTCCTTTGAGAGTCCTGAGGATGCTCCTAATTCTTTCCTTCTTTGTATCCAATGCCTACACCACCATCGTCTCTTCTTGCAGCTCAGCATTTCCAAACAAAGCTCCGTAACACACATTCTTAATATCCGCCTAATCACTTGTTTACGTGGACCCACAGACGACATGCTGACTGGAACAAGAACCACGCGAGTGGCCGAGTGTGACCGGGTTGCCAGCCGTGGTTTGCTGGTGCTACCGCCAGCCTAATGTGACCTGTGCTTAATGGTACAAAGATTCAGTTCAAAAGCCTGGGCTGTTTGGCACAAACTAATAATAGGAACGAATGAGTATGAATGAGCGTGAAATAATAATAATAAATGTTCCACTAAGGGGAAATTTTTAAGACAACAAAACCTCACACCTGACCTGTTTTATTTATATTTATATTCTTACCTGTCAGATATGAATCCCGAATATGCTAAGCATAATAGTTCTCCACACATAGAGATCGTCCCAACAATTGTCAATTTCCATAGGTTTTCATCGCAATGTATCCCAAACTACAACAATTTGGAATATTGACATGTATATTCAAAACAAATATCCACAAAATATATCTATAAAAACAACTGTATTATAGTTAGCAGATAAGAAATTTTGTTTCATAGCAACAAAAATTATCTTGTTGAAAAAAATACGTTCAATAAAAAATAGTGTCTGGTTTCTTAACCTCTCAACTCTTGTCTACTCCAATCCGAAAAAAAATGTACATTAGCCAGGGATCAAATTTCCTTGAGTGCTGTGAGTTTCGAATCATAAAAATCCAGATTATGATTTTGATGGGTTATAGAGAGACTGGATGGAAAAAAGTGGAATGAATACAGAAAATTTCAGATCTTTTTCTAAATAAGTATCAAAAAGATAAACAAGCGGTTTCTGTTTATTATCTAGATAATTTTATAAATTTTAAGGCAGTTTAACATTTCGAATGAATCTGTATTAGTTAGAATTAATTATAAACACTTAGTAGTAATGATATCTGAAATGTGTAAAAGCCAAATGGAATAAATTCATTATTTCGGTTACTGTACA
>CAJUYI010000275.1:0-12350 GCA_910591695.1 Galerucella pusilla | reverse complement strand
CGAAATAATGAATTTATTCCATTTGGCTTTTACACACTGTATACTATGCCTAAAGATACAAGCAACTAGACAACAATACAATTTGCCACAGATTTTTAATGCTTCAGAACTGGAGAATTGAATCGGCTTCGTAAAAAAATGGATTATAGTTACTTTGGCAGATGACAATAAGAATATCTGTACTGAAGGAATTTTAAAACATAAAATTAAAATATAAATTAACGCTGGCAGATGACAATATTATGACTATCTGTACTGAATAAATTTCACAATAAAATTCAAATTTTATTATTAATAATAAATCTAAAAATTTATTAGTGTGAAAACAAATTGATATAGTATCGTATAAAAAATGTTACAATGTGAAAGTGTGGGAAAAACCTAAAAAATAAGCTTACATCATGTACAATGGTAACATCTTGAGTCTTGTAGACGAATTGTTCACAAGTTCGTGTTTCGTTTCTTAAGACATTCATTACAGAACAAGTGTTGTTCATCAGTGCATAACGATGACAACTGTCTGGAGAGTCTTCTTTGAATGGCACGAATTCTTTCAGCCATTCGGGATTGTAAGAAGTCCCTGAAGCATTTTCGCATTCCGGTATGAGACATCTGTAAACAAAAATGGGCAAATACCATGTGAAACGATAAATACTTGAGACGAATATTTATCGAAACTTTCTTTTTATAAAATCTGCGAGGCCTCAATATAGTTTTATTTTTGATCAATACAAAATTTGAGATATGTGGTCAAATAGAGATGACAACTGTTACCATAACTTTCTGGCTGATTTTACAATAATTAACATTATTTTATCTATCGTATTTGTATATAAACGTGACCAGAATTATTTATTTACAACAAACTAATGATGATATCACAATCAGGAAATTATCCTATCTTTACTTAACGGTCGAAACTTCAACATTTCTGTTGATCCAGATGACTGTGTTTATTGTTTTGACATATACAGGGTGTACCAAAAAATAAGCAATACTATGCAAGTAACACTTGAAATAGATTGCCTTAAATATACACAATGTGACCCACTTGGGATCATGAACTTTTTGTGGTTTAAGAAGGCCGGCAAAGGGGCTACTTTTACTTAGTATATTGAGTGTTTATAAGTGGAAGTATTTATTTAAACCACCAAAATTTGAAGATTATTAAATGTCAATTGAAGCTATAATGGATCACACTATACGTAAACGTAAATAAGCAGTACGCCCCCTACCGTTGACGAATAGAACTATAGTATGGGCCATACAACGCTTTGTTTACATTTGTTTAACTACCTCAAAATATAAAAATAATGAACGTCTACTTAAACACCTAAAACTCAAAACGAAATAAGTTTTCATAATCACTAACAAAACATGCGTAAACAATTCGTGAATGGCACAGAGAGTAGCTCTGATTTTTTTAAGTGCCCTCTAGGGACAACCGACAGACAACATAGTTTGGCCACAATCATGATACGTCGCCAGCCCGGCTAGCCCGTGTCGCGATGGCCACCAGTAGGCCTCCGGACTACCACCCGCTTCGTTACATATTAGTGCATTGACAAGGTTAAGATGAACTACTGATATTGCATTGTACAGGTTATGGTGCGAATCTACAGGGTCGTCCAATTCAAGTTCATGGAAGTATATGGTAGCATGGAAGGCCATAAGGACGGTTTCAATGGAAACAAAATGGCTTATTGCCCATATAAGTGCCTGAGCAAAATAGCTTCGAAATATATTTGGATTTGCGCCTGCACAGTCAGTTTTCGATCGGTAGAATGTAGAAGTCCTATTAACGCGACATCTATGGACGGAGTTGTAAAGCCAGTAACAATAACAGTTGCACTACTCGACTGAGTTGATCGTGTTAGACATCATAGATAACATTTAGACATCAGAAATCATTCTTTAATCAGAGACAACCAATGTTGTTTCGAGCGATAAACATCTTTGTGCAGTGCCGGATTGAGTTGGTTAAGTGAGTGATGGAGTTTAAAAGTAAACTAAATAAACCCAGTTTGAACAGTCAAACTCGTGGAGTGGTCGCTAATGTATTTAAATATATGGAGAAAGAAAAATCTACAGGAGTGCTAAAAATGTCTCTCGATAAGTTGTATGAACGAGTTATTGCTGCAAAGGATGTGTCTGAATCAAGTATTCGAAGAATTGTGAATGAAAAGAAGGGAATAGATGCTGGTTCCAAAGCATCCTTTACATCTCCAAAAAAAACTAGAAAGAGGAAGAATCCTATGACCGACTTAGACGATGCAGATAAAGCTGTACTACGTAGAATAATTGTTAATAATTTCACAGTTGACAAAATTAAAAAAAAAACAGGATATAGAGGAGGAACAGATTCTCTTCGGAAAGTAGTAAAATCAATGGGCTTTCGTTGGAGAAAAACAAAAACCAATAAAGAGTGTCTTATTTACGTGCCATTGAAAGTTATAGAAATGAAAAAAAACCGATTGTATATATGGATGAAACATACATTCACAGTACTCATACCGTGGGTACTTGTTGGAATGACAATTCCAATGAAGGACTAACAAGACCCATATCAAAAGAAAAAATATTGATTATTTTTCACGCTGGGAATGAAACAGGCTTCATTGATTTTTAAGTCTAATACCACTACACGAGATTACTATCACGAGATGAATTATGAGAACTACAAAAAATGGTTGATTGAAAAATTAATTCCTAACTTGCCTCCAAAGTCGGTGCTAGTAATTGACAATGCTCCTTATCACAACGTTCGAAAAGATAAAGCACCTATTTCGAACAGCAGGACACAAGTTATGATAGACTGGTTGAGATCAAAAAATATTCACTTCGACATTAACATGCTCAAGGTCGATTTATATGAAATTATTAAACGTCATGAGCCAACATTCATTACATATGAGATAGATGAACTGTTGACACAACATTGCCATAATATTTTACGATTGCCGCCATACCACCCAGATTTATATCCGATTGAGTTGGTATGGGCATCTCTTAAACAGTATGTGGCACTTAAAAATGTATCATTCAATATTACAGACGTTCAACAGTTATGTGATAACTTTTTCGACGAATTTGGTGCTGATGAATGAAAAAACGTTGTGATCATGCGATAAAGTGGGAAGAAAAGTTCATGGAAGGTGAACCTTGGATAGAGGAAGTTACAGACAATTTTATTATCAATTTGGGTGAAGATTCTGAATCGGAAAGTGAAACGGAACTCAGTGATTCTGAATCTGAATAATTGTTTTTTGTATCTTTGATTTTTATATTGATTTTATTAATTCCTATTTAACTAACATTATCAAATATTGTTTGATTTCTTGGGGTTCGACCAACAAATAAACGCATTTTACACATTTATTTAAATTTATTTTGTCGAAGGTAATTATTTACTCATTGTACTTAGTTAGTTTTTCTGGATATTAATATGTTATTTGAGAGAAAGTTGTGTTAATAATCTATTAACATTAAAATGCCATCAATATTAGATTAGGAAGTACCTACATTCTTCAACCATTATGTAATTAGTAGATGGTTTGGGTTTTTTAGAATAATTATTATCGCTATCTGTGACAATGAAATATACCTATGGGATTCACCTAATAAGAGAATTCATTCAGATTAAATTTTACTCATCAAACATTTTAAATACTATTCAGTACAAATAATTTAATAGTATTGCAAATTTTAAACAAATTAATGAAAATTTTAGAATACAAAATAAATGACAAATGCATTCCAATAAGTGAATCTCTGCATTTCTCCCTCAGTCCGCATCATCGTATGTTTGCCTTTCTGCTTTCCGAATACTTTCTCTGTTTAACACTGACTGTGGCTTCGCGCATTTCGAAGTTCTCTCACCGCTCACGTCTCGATCTGTACTCTAACTTCACTTATTTACTACATCAAATGTAAAATTGAAGTTACACTTTTTTCATCTGTTTTTGAGTAACAATTATTGAGAATAATATACGAAGCATCTTGTTTTGCATGATCGTTGGATTAGATTAGATTAGAATTGGAATGGCTCTTTGTCCTATCACACTGCAACCTTTGTAGATCTATTGTGGTCCTTCCCATATTCAGAGCTCAATATCTAGGTTTATTCTTTTTATTAAACTTAATAGCCTGGATACCGCCCCCTTTGCGTAGCTCTCTGCCCTCGGTTTTTCTTCTCCGAGTAAGTGAAACCGCACCCTTGCCAGGCCTTCACACTCACAGAGTATGTGCTCCGCGGTTTCGCCTTCTTCCTGGCAGAACCTGCATAGGCTGTCATCTGCTAGGCCATTGTGTGCATATGTTTCCTCAGCCTACAATGTCCGGTCAGCATTCCCACCATCATCCTCGTCGTTTCGCGACTTTGACATAGTAGGTCGTGTGACAGTTTTGTCGAAGGGCTTTTAAAGAATAATTTTGCGTGTCTTTGTCCTGGGGTTTCATGATCGTTAAGAGCTATGCCAACTGTGAATTAATAGTTACACTGGAATAGGGCACATTGTTCGACATATACGTTAGAAGACAGGCAGTATTTTGGATACTATTGGCCCAAAATGTTTGGGTCAAAGCTTATAGTATGCCACACAATAATGGGCCGATGCTTCTATACTGAACTTTTGCCGGTGCCATCATTAAATCAACCAATCCTTGATTGGTCCAGAAGGCGGCGAGAGATGCGATGTTTGCTGGGAATTAAATCATCTTCAATGCACATAACTGACCCTTTCTTTAAAATACTACCGCATGTCACTACATATAAATATAGAGATATTGTCCGAAATACGTCCCTCATACTTTGATTGATGTTTTCTAGGAGAGTTAATATATTTTCCATACATCCCCATAAAAACAATTCCATATAGAGATTAGTCTAGTTACCCTTCAGCCATGATGGAAGGTGTCTAAGCCCCAGGAAAAAATCAACTACAAAGTATTAAAAATGTACAACAACAATTTCCTTTTCAAGAAAATGATGTGTTATACCTGGTGATTTAATATTTTCATATTTTTTATTTTAATCGCCCATTCGGGCTCTAGGTTTCTCAATGGTGATTAACCCTGTATAAATACTTGATAAAGTGTTTTGATTACTCACCTATACTTCACATCTCGAGCTATAAAAATATATCCCAAGCTAAAAGCAGTAAACGTATACACAAAACTCAACGACAGGTACGCAAAAATTTGAATTTTACCATACTTGGGGATTCCTTTGATAATACCTTCCACATTATCCGTTATTTCCATTTTCCCCAAACAACTACTTTCTCAAATATGAACTTATATTCCTTTTAATTGATTGGAGTTGATATTTCACATTTTAGAACAACAATCATACAACACATTTATATAAAGATAATTCTTCGCAAATATTAAGCACGGTTATCGAAGGAAAGTCAGTCAACATATCTTTGGTCAACATTTAGTTTTAAGAAAAAAGATGGGATATTATTCGAGTAGTTACATCGGTTACATGATATTTATGAAATATGAATAAAGTATTAGGGAACTACATGATATTACTGTAACTTAGGAACATCCTTATTTCCTTTGAAGGTTATCACTTGCAATAACTGCTGTAAAAAACAAAACTGACTTTTCCAAGGACCTACTTGAAATACGTCGAATTGTAAACAAACAAACAAAATAAAACGTATGAAATGAAATATTTCAAATGAAACATGATAATAGTAAACTGTATAATGTGGAGTAGTAGTTTGTACACAGAGGGTGCGAAGTTATACATTAGTTCAAATAAATATTAGAACTGATAAAATAGAATATAACCACTGCAACTGTTACAGTAAACATTTAACGGCTCCATCTCTAGTAACTACTAACAAGATATTATAGTTATTAACAAAACTCATTCCGCAAATTTGGATTGAGACATCGATGAGTTTGACATTTAAATTTTGTATCTGATTCATTCCTTATTTTTAAATATTTTTATACTTAAATTTACCTATTTCGACTATTTTCAATTATCATCTCGTTATTTTAAAATGTATATAGATATTATGTTTATATGAAAATCTAAATAAATTATCAAAATTTTACCTGTATTTGATATCTCTGGCTGTGAAGATGTATTCGTATACAAATCCATTGAATGCGGCTGTTAGAGCTAAGCATATTAAAGCTGTAATTTGATAGAGGCTTACTTTTGGAATATATGTGAAAATAACATCAACTGGATCTTCGTCCATTGGATGGAATTTAAGTTTTTTTTCTGTGTAATTGAACGATATCAATTATGTATGTATACATTTATATAGAAAAGTACCTACTATGTCCAATTTTTGTCATGAGCACCTATTTTCTATCTAATCTTTAATAAGTACTTATTATTATAAACATTTACCTCAATGCATATGATTAATGCTCGAGGATTAAGGACAAAATTCGGGGCAGTTATTGCCATATTATAACGAAAAAAAAAAACATAAACACTATGTGGAGCTGTAATATTCTTTTTTTGAAAAGAAGCTTTAGTTTGAATATTTGTATTTTAATTAATTTTATTGGAATAAAAATGGAGTCGATACTAGACACGACCACTGTTAAAAGAATCACGAACTATACTTTGGAGTACAGATCACTGCATTTTAGATAGCAGGCATTATCCACAAATAATTGTATTTGAAAATAGCTTTTTGTGTTAAATTTGAAATGGTAGAAATACTTATTTTTTGTCACATACTGGAATCATTGTTTGAGGTATTCTTATACAATTGTGTTCAGTATTTAAATGAAACTATTATTAAGTGTAAGAATCATACTCTGGATAGCTGACATAGATGGCACTACATACAAAAAATAAACTCATTTGTTTACTAAGTTCAGCTTCTTACTAAGAGAGAGCGCCAGTGGTATAAAATAATATCAATTGACAAAAATATAAATTTGAAAAATAATAATGTTTGAATAAATTTCATGCGATCCTTTATTTGCATTGTCATCGTGAATTGGAATAAAAAATTGTCTCTTGATAGATTAGTCTCCATCTACAGTTAAAAGTATAGATTCTACCTAATTTTATGGGAATAAAAATGAAGTCAACAGTACACAATGAACTCTGCTGAAAAAATCACGAACTGTTCATTGAAATTAGAAATACAGATCACTGAATTCTGGTTGGCACAAACATTATTGTATTTGGAAATTCCTTTTTTTGTGTCATCTTTGGATTGGCAGGAATACGATAAGTTTTAGCATTATTTGCTGTATAACTGACATAGATGGCATTACACGCAAAAATTGAAATATATTATATACTTTCCCATGAAGCTTAGCTTCACTCTAGCAGAGAGCGCCAGAGGTATGAAATGATTTGAATAAGCCCAAAAATGGAATGTTCGCTTACTTCACAGACAGAACAAACCCAATTACCTATATGTACACCAAAAATAGGGCGTGAAGTATTATTTAGCAGCGTAAGGTCTGAAAATTCATAGCGCCACGATTTTTGAGGTTTTTCAACATCTGTCACTGGACTACTTTGACTTATTTAATTAAACTTCAGTTTATGTCTGAGTCTTTTGTTATACTTTCGTATTTTTTTGGTTTATTTGGTAGGCAAAAACAGTTGTGTCGCACATGCAGGAAACGCTTTAGCATCTCTCAACTGTCAGCTGTCATTTAAAAGTCCTAGGCAGGGCCCGTATTCTTAAGGGACTAGTGAGAATCTCACCAATGAGATAGGTGTATTGCATGGTTGCCTAAAACATGAGAGTTTCAAATTTGTCATATTTTTAAAGGCAATAGTGAGATCTGCAATATCACCGGACGAAATCCAATACGCATTAAGCTTCTCACCGCTTTTGGCGAGATTCTCTATCGGTCCGAACCATGAGAGATTGAATCTCTCTCGTTTCAGGCAACCCGTAATGCACCAATCTCATTGGTTAGATTCTCACCAGTCCCTTAAGAATACGGGCCCTGCTAGAGCTCATTTTTGCCCATATACTATTGAACAATTATTACGAATACTAATCTTTTTTTGCATCATTGATTCATAATATCTGCATCATATGACAATGATTAAGACAAATTAATTATAAAACACTGAAATGACAGTCACCCTATTTACTGAAATCACATGAATTGATAAATATTATGTTCCATACAACAATTAATGAGTTATAATAGGAAAGGGTGTATACACCGTCAGAGTGATATTAGGAAGTGTCAACAAAGCTTAAAGTTTTTCTCATTATAAGTCACTCCAAGTTTCTCTATGGCAGAAACTCTAAAGTGTCCATTGTATTAACGTGCCAAGCGTCAACAATGTTTTGAGTAACAGACAGGTAAATTAATGGGAAACGATGTCTTCTGGAAGTGAAGTGGACGATTCAACTATCATTCAATTTGCTTAACAAATTTCCAATGAAAATTACCGAGAACAGCAAGATTGCTGTTGCATACCAAATGCCATGAACGTAACATAACAATGTAACATCAACACCGTTGACGGATCTAGCGATTGGGTTCGCTTGGTAAAATTTGAATCAATACAGAGACCACAAAAGGAGTAGTTTGATATGAAATAATTAAGGGAGAATGTTAATTTCTATAGTCTGCTAAACGAGTTTTTAATCAACTAATGAAGTAGAAAAGCAATGGAAAAAGGTCAACATGAAGCTCAAAAATATATTTTGATTGGGATAACGCAAAAATGTAATTATTGCTTTCATTAGTAAATATGGTTAACGCAAAAATGTATAGTCAGCAACGTATCTAATTAATTCATGCACGTAGGCGTGTTTGAATGTGCTCGTCGTTTTTGCATTCTGACATAGAAAATAACTTTCAGGGGTCGCTTGATTATATTAATGATGTTAATGTAATTATAGACTGTGTTACTATAGTGTTATGGTGTTTCACAAATTTATTTAAGGTATTTCTGTCTCGGGTTTTCACGGAAACAATGAAATATCTAGCTTATTCGCGGAAATTTTTCCGATAGTGGGCGCTGCAGTAAATGTCAAAGCTGTCAGTGGAATGAGGAAAACAATAAACACATCCATTTCTGTTTGTCTCAGTTCATTTGATTCAATTTCGAGTTTCGAGCGATAAAGGTGTTTGATGAGAAATGATGTTTGTTAAAATAGTTTGGTGGACAATTTTAAATACATTGGCGACAGAAATCGGTGGTGGAAGGCGAATAGGTATTCAAAGCTTCAAATAACATTGAACGTCACAATATTTTATTGAAATGAGTTGAAGTACCTTCATAATAACTTTCTAATCAACTCCTGCTGGAAACTGGCATTTATTAGGAAATAGGTTTCCAGTTTTCAACATGTTTTGCTTCACTTTGCATAATTTTGGATCTGTTGGGAGCTTATGTGTTGATACATTTTCATCTTTATACTTTTATGATGCATTTGCTGGTCATTATTAGAGTCCAAATGAGCATTTTGATACAATAGACTTCACCAAACTCCTCTGGAAATCAAGAAAATTATATTATTACTTTGCAAACTATACACGTACTCTAATAGCGAGAGTTGAAGAGTTTTTAGTGAAATGTAAATGACTGCTACAAATTATAGTTTCTGGTCACCAATTTTTTTACCTTATACCTACTTTCGACACGTGCCGCTAGATCACACCACTATACGATTCACCGCAAGATGGAAGTATCTAGAACCACCAATTGGCTTATCAAAAACAAGCAATGAACTTTGAATGAGCCTACTTTCCTAAAAAAAAGCATTTAGGTATAACAGTAACCGCCAAAATAAACAGTACCGAAAATAAAAATAAAAATTAATTTTTAATTTCTGTAATGTAAGTGTTCAAAATGTTCACCATTTCGACGCAAACAAGCTTCATATCGATTTTGTAATAAATAAACATATTTATAAAAAGTGGTTGATGTAACTGCCGAAAAATATTTTGTATTCTTTCCCGTAGTTCGGCAATATTTGCCGGCGGATTTTCCGAGTGAAATATTTTGTCCTTCATTATGCCCAAATGTATGCGTCAGGTGGCGTCAGATCAGGTGAATAAGAGGGATATTCGAAGTCTGTTCCCCGAGAAATTATTCTATTATCGAAATGCTGACGGAGTGAGTCTAAGGTGCGCACAGCTGTATGGCTCGTTGCACCATCTTGTTAGAACCATTGTGTGCGAAACTGTAGATTTCGTGCACGGCAAAAGTTATTTAGATCTCTCACAAAAGGTATAATAATTCTCTTTATAACGCTCTTGGTTGACAGTAAGTGGATTCTGATTATCATTACGACCTTTTCCGTATGAACGAAAATAATGCTCTACTAAAAAGACTTTTTCTTCCGTTGTTAGAACCATTTTTAAATCAACTTTAACTGCAGCGTACTATTAATATATCAACTAATGACAATTAAGTCGAATATGACAAATCCATATTACATAAACAACTCCACAGCACTCTCTGTTTCGGTACTGTTTATTTTGGCGGATACCGTACTTAGTCTATACCTATTTACTTTTGAGGCTAACTAACTGCAGTGGGGTGGGAAGAGATCGTTATCAATATTCAAGCTGATAACAAGTTTGGTCTGTGATGGGCAAAGATTATTCGCTCACTCCATTAATAGTAAAAAAATATTCCCGTGTGCTGCAGATGATATTATACAGTCCCTCTCTGATCAACTATATATACAAAGTGGGTGAATTTAACCTAATTACAACAGAGTCTGTGGAACAATTCCGTCGCCATTAATCAGTGAGTCTGGCTCTTGTAACTGTGTGCTAGTGTGTTTTGGGTAGTTGAAGTTAGTTCTACTGGTTTGCCGTAAATAACAATAGTCGATTAAAACCCAACTCAGTTTATTCCAGGAATAATATTCTGGAAATATATCTAATACGTCTAAGACTACACCAATAAACAACTAGTTAAAGTTGCATAGTTCTCAACAATCTCATTCACCAATTTACGAGAATAGCTAGTTTCTGGAAAGTGCCCAACTATATTTTGTATCTTTTGTATACGAAACGTATTAATTTTTTTTTTAATTTTAAAAGTAACTTCATGAACGGCCGTGTTGAGCTATGGCTCAGTGACTGAATTTCCTCCCACAGGTGCTCGCCAGTCCGAATTGTGTTCGGACTTTGCGGTCTCTTGATGGATGGTTCATGTTGTATTTGCATTCGAGTCGTAAATAAAATTCTAATTTGAGTTAACGACAATGAGAATTGGGGACTTTGTCGCAGCTCTTGAGTCATTTATTTTGATGATCCTTAACGATGATAATATTTGCTGGAGCTAGAATTTCATATGTAAGGTGTCAGTGAGTTTGTGGCTATAAAGTATGGATAGCCGGGGGGAATTTTTTATTGAATTCACTAATACATATAAAGAGCATTAGGTCTCATAGCAAATAAAGACACACTGTTATATGGACAGTTTGTAGCGGAGGTTTGCAGAAACTTTTGAAATTATACAAAACTATAAATCTGAAGCTAGGCTGGACATTGTAGAAAAGACAATATATAATCTGCGCTCAGAATTCAGTCCTGCACAGACGAGACAGGCCAGTCGGATTCCAGTTGGTGGATGGAGCTCTTAACAAGTCAAATCCTAAGAGGGACGCGGAAGCTCTAGTGGAAAAATCACCATGGAACGAACAGTGTTGGATAATGAAGTCTTTATTAGGAGCCCAAAGACTGTCTTTGGGATATTTCTTGTCCATATGTGTGGATGCACTGTAACAGACGAATACGGATATCATTTTGTGCCATTCCAAATGGGTCTAATTGAACTCAAATTATTGTGTATCACCATGAAACGTTGACAAGATTAACTTACGCAGGCCCATTAAAAAGTAAAATATCTTTGCTATAGTTTGTATTAAGTTGAACTCGAATTTAAGAGAAAAAGGTAGAACGTGTCGCGGGACACACGGTAGGAACTTTAGTTCCTTTTAAGCGAAAATTATGTAATACATCTGACGTTATAGATACACAATTTGCATATTCCTCGGTGATCGAGTAGTAAGCAAACCAGACTCTCATGCGGTAGACCCGGGTTCGATTAACCGTGAAGAAGTTTTTTTATTGTCAATTTTATTTTGAAATAATTATTCTGCTTGATATTAATAACGACAACAGGTAGACGTTTGAATATAATATAACATTATCGTATATTTAAAAAGGGAAACCGTAGCATTATACAAATTGGCCATTCAAGAACTGTACGCTTACCACAAAAAAATTAGTGAAAACATAAAATTGAATTGTTAAATTTTCAATTTTAAGTTATATTACAGTTTATAGAAATTTTTATTTTCTAGATTTTTTCTTGAGTGGGTCGTAGAAAAAATATGCTGTTCGACTCGTGTGGATTG
>CAJUYI010000274.1:115079-193833 GCA_910591695.1 Galerucella pusilla | reverse complement strand
ACTACCAAAATTTTGTAAAAAAATTTTTATTAACGACAAAGTTATCACAACATGTATTTGGAAAAATTGGTATTTTCAGTAATATTTTACATATAATGTAGACAAATTAAAAAAATGGCAACATGGTAGACATAAACAAGGACTCAAACATATTACACTGTAAAAATTTGAAGCCGATAACTTAACCCGTTCTGGAGTTATAGCTTCTGAAAGTAATGTAAAATTGTGCTTAATAATTTCATTTATTTACAAAATGAAATCAACGAGTTTCAATTAGGCTTTGATTTTGAAATTTTATTCATGTCAATCAGTAACATTTGTATGAAATAGTAAGTACTAAATGTTCCAAAAATTTAACTATTTAACTATTCAAGACAAAGTTGAAATTGTACTTTTTTGTGGTTACAATGATAGAAGTGAACGAGAAGTAATAGAAATAGTTAATCGGAGACATCCAGATCGACGAAATTTGCTGCCTTGTAGTGCACAAAATTAAAAAATAGTTATTTATGATATAAGTGTTAAAAGTACATTTTTAAGGCACGCATGTGAAGGTTTCACATGAGTACCTTAAAAGGTACTTTTAACACGTATATCATACAATATTTTTTCTACAAACGTTCAAAAAATGCAATAATACAGTTTGAATTAAATTTTAAAAACCTTTATTTTAAATTATTTAAATTTAAATTCCATTTTTTCTGCGCATCATTCCTCCTTACCCACGGAAAATGGTAAAACAGCAGTGCAGGAAATTAATTTGTCAAATTGCACAAATTGTACTATTAATATTAATGTTAATAAATAAAATCTAAATATTTTGACGTTTGCTTTCAAAATTTGACAATTCACTTTTACCAGCAGTGCCATAATAGTATATTATTAAACGAGCAATTTATGATAGCCATAATTCACGATGGGTGACGTTTGCGTCACGAGCCGCAGGCGAGGGGCGCAAGTCACCCAAGTGAATTGTGGCCATAAATTGTGAGTAGAATACCATACTTTGTCCACGACACTTAATTTATTTAATAATAAATAAAAGTCAGTAGCGATTTGGCATATTACTAACCTCAAAATGTTGTGGCAGCTACTTCAAATAATTTGACATATATAGAGATGGGCGATACTGTAGAAAGTATCAATACAACGTACCGTTATAAATATATTGTTTTAAAATACTTAATATTAGAAAATATCGTTATGAAAAGTATCAATACTAAAAATTACAATATTTTATAGATACGATATATGTCAGAAACAAATTTCCTGAACAAAATACACAGATTTAATAGTTTATTCCCGAGTTTATTCCATATTGTACCCCCATCTCTAGTCGTGAGTTATGAACCATAATAGACTACAGTTGATATATGGGTACCATATACCTTTAGTTAAGAGGTAAAATATTGACTTATTATTAGGTGGTCGTGGACAAACATTTTAAGGCACTCAGTGTCTTAAAGTGACATTTTTAAGGCTTCTATGGAGTGCTAAAAATGGCCTTTTTAACTCGTTTGTAGAAAAAGTATTTTTTTATTGGTGAACCATTTTACCTATTTAAAGCACACCTCAGCGTGTTTAAATCGAACTTTAAAAAACGCGCGTGTTTTAAAGTTACCGTGGCAACATCAACAACTCGAAAAACAAAGTCTAAATCTATGGTCTAAATCATGCCTAAATGATAATTTTTTTATTATTGATCTGACAGGAGTAGTTTGTAACGTCAAAACTTTTATTCGAACAATATTTAACAATGTCAAATTTATAAATTAAAATGGAAAGTGCCGTTGGTATTGTTTGAAATATTAATATTTCGATTTTTCAAATCTTAGGAAAGGGTATTTAAATTAATACTACATATTGACATTCACAGAACTCAATAAGGTTGAACTTCCATCAAAATACAAATTAGTTTACGTTTTTCTCATTTCCATGACAACGCAAGGTATACATCATATACATCACGAATTCAACCATTTGACATTTAGTTCTTATTTCCATCTATGATTTCCATTTCTTGTTGTCGTAGTAGTTATAGACAGTATTCATAATTTTGAAAGTGCACCAAAAAAAAAAAAAATTGCGTAAAGTATTCGCGGATAACTGGTCTTTGACACACTTGCTCAATTTCAAAAATCGCGGGTGTTTTAAAGACCTTAATATCCACTTATACTTTAATATACTATATTGAGACTGGAGCAGTGACCAAACGTTTTTAAAAAAAAATTGCAGGCAAGAAATTTTAATGACCGTATTGTCATAGTCTAATTTGCCAACAATCGAAATTATTAAGCACAATTTTACATAACTTTCAGAAGCTATAACTCCAGAACGGGTTAAGTTATCGGCTTCAAATTTTTACAGTGTAATATGTTTGAGTCCTTGTTTATGTCTACCATGTTGCCATTTTTTTAATTTGTCTACATTATATGTAAAATATTACTGAAAATACCAATTTTTCCAAATACATGTTGTGATAACTTTGTCGTTAATAAAAATTTTTTATAAAATTTTGGTAGTTTACTTTTGTGATGATTCTGAATCCAGTGGTATAGTCATATTTGAGAAAAAAATGCCTTATGTACTTTTGTCTTTTTTGGCAAAGAAAAATTAACATAGAGGGCCTTGAAAATAGTAATTAAGCTATGAAAATGTGTGCCAAAATACTGTTTTTCATACTGAATCTAACAAAAAAAATTAAATCAAAATCGATTGACAAGTGCGGATTTTACAGGGGTGATCCACACAAAATGTCACACTGTAAAAAATTGAACGGTGCATAATAGCAAATTCAAACAAGAGCACCATTTATTTGGAAAATACCTGGTTTCAATCAGGCTCCATGAGATTAAGGTCAAATGATCGCTCTTTTTTGTAAAGCGTCAAATTTCCTACAAGAATATTTTTCGAAGTATTGTTCCCTACGTGACAGTATTTTTTTTCGAAAGTTCAGTTTATCATTTTAATAGCGTACCACTCTAGATATATTTTTTTTGGTGGAATTGATTAAGAGTTAAACGAAAAACAATTTTATTGTTTAAAAAAACCATAAAACAATTAAAATATTTTTTTCTTGTGTTTCACGGAACGAGTTCACGTACCCGTAACTAATTTATCTAAGCTTCGAACTGAAATATCCATCACCGCATAAATGGTGTCTGCCCCATTGTTCTTAAGTTCTACTCTCTTCCTTTTCGAAACAATATTTGCGGTTGAACTTAATTTGTTTTCATTTGAAGAAACAAAACGATATGCTCTCGTCGTACAAAATGAATATTTGTCGAATAAGGGCTCGGTTGATTAAGCCTTTTGTTTCTCGACCGTTTTGTTATCAACGTTTTGTATTAGAAGCAAGTTGTTCTCTTCATGTCTGGCGATATTATACAGAATGATATATTTAATCAATTTGGGTTAAGTGTCTAAATATTGTTGGAAAATTTAAAACGATTTAACTTAAAAAATTTGTGCTTATACTTATCTAAGTGAAGTGAAATTCGTACTAAAAAATTCCCTATTGGTTGTCAACTTAAACTCAAACTCAACTCAAACTAAAATTTCGAGTTTTTCTCAAGAAAAAAAAATGCCAGTTTTATTTTTTCTTGAAATTCAGTTTATTCCAAATTTTGGATTTTGGATCAACTCGTACAATATACTTATATGAAAAATTTCCAATAAACGGGGTTAAAATTGAGAGGTTCTTTCCATAAAAAAGTTGCTTTGCCCAACTTTTCTTTTCTTTTGTTAACATTCAGTTGTTTCCTAATTTTGGATTTAGTATGAACCCGTAAATTATTCTTAGTGTGAAAATTTTCCAATGAAGGGGGGCAAAGTTAACATTTTTACTTGTGCCAACAAATTCCGAGAGGCTCTTCCTATGAAAAAAGTTGCCATCCCCAACATTTCAATTTTTTTTTGTTGAAATTCAGTTGATTCCAAATTTTAGGTTTTTTATATACTCGCAAACTATACTTATGTGGAAATTTTTCAATAAAAGGGAGTAAAATTAACATGTTTATTTGTACCAACAAACTCCGAGGGACTCTTCCCAAAAAAAATTGCCATCCCCAAACTTTTTGATTATTTTTTGTTAAAATTCAGTTGATTCCAAATTTTAGATGTTGTATCTGCGCCACCTCTGCGGCAGGCAGCCAATGATGCAATTGAACCCAGGTTTGTGTTTAACAAACCCTACAAAATACAAATAAAACAGAACACGGAGCCAGATGCTGCAAATGCAATACGCATATATACAGATGGTTCAAAAATGAAATATGGCTCAGGATGTGGAGTTTACTCGAGAGCACCAAGCCTGAAGATTAATTGGGGAATGGGAAACAACACCAGCGTGGTTCAAACAGAACTGGCTGGTATCTCAATTGCCACAAAAGAACTAACCAGAAGAGGAATTTCTGGCAAAAACATAATAATCTGAACTGATAGTAGACAAGCCCTATTAGCCTTGAACAGACAACGTGTTATATCGAGGCTAGTACTAGAGTGCCACCAATATAGCTAACGCCTTGGCTGAACAATATTATCCTGAGGTGAGTTAAAGGGCACGACAGGACTAAAGGTAATCGCATTGCCGATTTTTTAGTCAGGGAAGCGGCTGGACTAAAAATTTCAGGACTCAGTGACACCTACGGCCTAACGCCTAACGATTTCGACAATTGCGGAACTAGCTAAACGTTACACCCATGCTCGATCCTTTGAGAAATGGGATGGAATCAAAGGATGCAGTCTTGGCAGGATCACCCTGGGCGACCCTGGGAAGCTGGCGTCGAAGAAATATTTGGCGATGACCAGGAAAAACCTACGTTTAACAGTAGGAATTCCGACTGGCCACTGTCATCTAAGGAAACACCTCCATACTATGGGGCTAGTGGACACACCTCTGTGTAGGATGTGTGACCAGGAAGATGAAACTGTCAGGCATGTCCAGAGTTATCGTCAATAAGAGAGTGTGTGTTCGGTGAGTCTTGGCCTACACCTGCCGGTATAAAGGAGACGTCTCCTAGTGACCTGTCCACCTTCATGGGAAGGACAGGATGGACGATGACCTTGGAGGAAAACTCCTCGGAAGGATGTACAATGGGTCACATGTGGCTTAAGTACTCTACAGATGCAGATACTCGTAAATTATACTTATATAAATTTTTTCAATTGAAGGGGGTAAAATTAATTGTCATTAAACATCCCTCTTCAAATTGACTCAATAAAGAATCTACCCATAAACGTCCAGAATTAATAAATGTAGCCCAATTTTTATAATGATTACAATTTCATCTGAAGTCCTTGAATTAGCAACGACGTGTCATAATATTTACCTTGATTCATACCTCAAAGTAATTAAATCGTAATTCAAAATATTCAAATGAACAATATTATATAGATAGAAATTCGTCGGGTAGGTAGATAGGTAGCACCGCCTCTCTGAGAAGTCAATTATTCCACCAGCTAAACTTTGAATGCAAATGGGAAATTCATGCAAATTGTTTGGTATCTGTTTCGAAATAAGTCGATACAATTGTCGAAAGACAAATGCTAGGTCGTGAAATAAACACGTCAAATTGTTTTTTTAGAGACACGCAATCCACCTTCCGAAATCTAAGTATACGGCAGTCTTTTTCAAATATTCTTTTATCGGATATTAAATTTACTTGAGAAGTTCAAATGGCATTAAAAAAGGGAGTTATCATTAAATATTTTCTAAACTAAATAATCTATTTTGTATTATTAACATTTTCAATTAAAAATTTAGTTTATGCGCCCTATTTACTTCAAACGAATATTTTCACTGCAATTAAATCTAGTGCTGCTGGTGGAGCTTGATATTAAGTTTAGGTGTCATGTCACAGCAATGTAAATGAAAATTCCGAACTACCGAATACGCATTTTATTAATTTCGACCGGATTGCTTTTCCGGAACGTTAATTTTTAATAACAAAAATTTTTTCTAAGCATTCCTTTTTGGATTTTGACAGAATACATTTTATAGTTGCGTGAAAATTCTTGTTTTTTTTTGCAGTTCTAAACCTGTCGTGAAAGGAATGCAGTCGAAAACATTCGACGTTGCCACGTTTAACTATAAAAAAGCTAAAGTGCTAAGTATGTAGTGATAACAATTAGAAAAGGGACTTTTTATGATTATCAATATGATTAAACGTTAATTCTTTAATGTGCTTGTTTCTTTGGATTTTTTTCTATTAACATTATTTTTTCAATGTATGAATATTAAAAGGTGAGTACTTTTTCAAAGTTATTACAGGCTTCTTCAAGCTCTGGCAGCGTTGTACAAAAACCATAATTACCACACCCTCCGAATTTCATAATTGATGATTTTTATCGAAAGATGACTTCTTATTGGCAAGCGTGTGCATGTGTTCTTCCCTCTAACTTCCTCAATAGAGTGATACTGATTTATCCAGTGGCGTTGGTATTGTCAGTGACCTTTGTTTTTTCAGTTTTACTTGGTAAAATAGGTACCGTACGCCATTTGTACCTTTATGACAGATCTGCGCCTTGCCTCAGCTCTTACCGATGTCTCGTAGCTTCAGATAAACTTGCCAAACTATAATGTGATGTGTTGCACCTCTACTGTACCATAAGTGTGCTGAAATTTCTTCATCATAGGTATATGATAGAATTTTCAAAAGTGGTCAAAATACCTATTTGTCAAAATTTCCATTTAACATTAACCTACCAAAATTTTTTTTTAAAGGAATCAACTAATTTGTAAAAGTTTACGAGATTTTAGCTGCAAAAAGACTCCTACCAATAAGAGAAGAGTTTAGGTTATATTTGTAATTTGAATTATGAAAGACTCGTGGTTTCAAAAACGTTAAATAGTGCTAAGAATCGGAGAAGGGGAAGGAAAATAAATTATTTGATATTTTTTCGAGAAGGGGAAGGAAAATGATAGAGATTTATCGAGAAGGGCAAGTAAAATGACCAAGATTTATAGAGTATGATTAAAGAAGGTATACATATCAACAACGCTTCCCTGTCTAAAACAATATCAGAAATAAAGAAAAGAAAAAATCTTGACAGGACGGGTATTCCATCCACGGACTTCTGGGTTACGGGCCTAGCACCGTTTTTCTGCTCGACGCTGGTCTTATTCAGTCTTATAGAATAGAAGGTTAAAAGCTTTATGTCCGCATGCGCATCTCGTCAACTCTACTCCGTTCCCTCGGGGGTATAAACACTCTGATTAGGGGGAGCATTTCTGCAATTGAGCCCTCGTTGAAAATTTCCATTTACCATGGACGTACAATGAAATTTTCAAAAGGGGTACTTACAGTTTTTATGTTGGAATTTCTATTTTCCATGAATTCACGATGATCATAGGCGTACGTTGAAATTTTTCAAATGGGGTACATTTATTTGTGTTTTCGCTTCTATCGGCATCCCTCTGACTGTATATTCATTTTTTTATCTCTAGATACTGTAAGTTTCGAATTTAATTATTTTTTCATCCAAAAACACCGAAATTATTAATTTTAAACTTTTTGTTTGGACGTTAATTAAAAAGTTTTTAATTCTCTAAAAGCATCCTCACTGATGTACTACAACGAATTGGAGATAACTTTCATTTAGAGGCACTTTGAAATTTTTTTATACTAAATATTTATTAATTAACAAATTTTAAGTGAAAATATTTCACATTTCATGATAAATTTTAATCGAACAATCACAATTATTGATATACACGAGTCTGTTAAAAAGGAAACAGTGTTTTTGTCTTAGTTAAAAGATCCTTCAGAGACGTATCCGCCACATAGCGACAAAACAATGATAAATGACACAACAATATGCCTGACTCCAAACTATTCGTTATTCCAATGTTGCCATATTGCAAATATGTCAAAGTAGAGTTATATTTTATATATTTACATCTTAAGAGAGTCTGTCATATGGAAAGAAATCGAAGTTCTAAGATACAAATCATCGGTTTTAATAATTTTTGAATGAAAGCCAATTTGCTAGATTCGGTCCTGATATCAGTGGGTAATTTACGTTGACAGCCGGTGCGACAACTTCCCATGCTTTATCGTGTTAGTATCATGTAGCGTGAAACAAATTTTCGTTGTTTTCCTTTTTATCGGACCGAACAGATGTGTATGGAGAATCAACATCAATTACAATTTTTGTTTGTTCAGTTTTAGTATCTACTTTGGATATTTTTGCGGTTAAACTCTTCCGCCGTGTGACACGGATAAAAATATTATCTCGTTTTTTTTTTAGATTAAATTTGGGATTAATGGAATTTGTTTCTTAATTCTTTTTGGCATAACTCAATTATTGAAAACCGACGCGAACAGGTCCGGACTAAAGATATACACTCTTATTTCTAAATAGATTATAAATTTCCAACAGCTGTAAAGTTTTAATATTCATAAATTGAAAAAATAATGTTAATAGAAAAAATCCAAGGAAACAAGAATTAACGTTTTATCATATTGTTAATAATAAAAAGTCCCTTTTCTAATTATTATCACTACATACTTAGCACTTTGGATTTTTCATAGTTAAACGTGGCAGTATCGAATGTTTTCGACTGGATTCCTTTCACGGCTTCAGATAAACTTGCCTAAGTATACAATAAAATGTTTTTGAGATACAGCAGGCTACTTCATTTAATCACACACCCGGTACATAAATCTTCACCTTCACTCACCAAAATTTTTTATTTATATTTACAAATTTACAACAATAACCTCTGACACGCCGATTTCCATACGTTAAAATAAAAACTTGACATTCTAATTCACATTCCAAAATGTGGCAAAGGTTTCTATCATTAAAATTGAGGACATTAAATAAAATGTGTGACATTAAACCACTTGAATAGTAATGTATGCGGTCGTAGACAATTTTTTAAGCAACAGAACAATAATTTGAAATTCATAATTCACAATATTATTGACCGAGCAGATTATTTCGCGAGGTGTTTTGCCCCGAGCGGAATAAGGTGCGAGGTTTATAAATTACAATTTTTTCCACTACTAGCCAAATTTACGACAAAAATTAAAAATAATTCACAAACGCACCACGGGGAGTCTGACTGACAAGTACACTGTCAGTTTTCGATATATTATGAACGTACTCGTTATGTCATCAGTCATTTTTGGTTGAGCGCGAATTTTGAAATAATGGCATCTTTATTCAAATACTTTTATCTTGATAGGTAATTTCCAGCAGCAAATATGTTAAAGACAATCTCCTGGGTATACAAAATTATATTGCACAAGTTTTTGTTGAACTACTATCCCTGAGTTCTCACTCAAAATATTTTTCTAATTTTGACATATAAAGTGACACTTTTTAAAACTGATTGACATTATGAAACGTCTTACTTTTTGTAACCAGTTGCATAAAGTAAAAATTATGCAATTGGTGACGAAAAATGGATTTCAAAATTGGTGACAAAAAGAATTATTCTATTTATTAAACTGTTATAATACAAGTTAAAAACATAAATTATAAGTTAATTATTTATTATAAATATTGATAACACAATTATTGCAATTATTCAGATTAATTCCCGACGACATATTTTTTTCATTGCTCGAACTTGCTGTTATTTGGGAAGCGGCGCACATTGCATTAGATGTTTCACCAAACATTTCTTGCACTATAAGTTTTTTATTTTTCATGGAATTTTCAACATATCCCTCCGCAACAGAGGTAGATTTCCAACCTCCATGCCTCTTTAATTTTAAAATATCAGCGCCACTGTCTGCTAGGAAAGTGGCAGAGCTTCTTCTGAAGCAGTGGCCAGTATATAGAACAGGATTTGAAAGACCAAGAAATTGTGCAATAACTTTTGGCAGACTGCTAAATGTGTTAATTCTGCTAAATGTGTTAATTCCCACAGGATTTCTGGTACATTTTCCATTCGCATATTTTACAAAAAATCTGTTGTGTTTAAGAACCTGGGGACGCAACTTAATATATTTTCTTAATATTTCAACAAGATTCATATTTTCAATGTCTCCAGTGGTAATTGCAAACTGCCATATAACTTTTGTTTTTGAAGGTGGGATATCAACACGAAAATGGCTTCCTTCGTCTATAACATTTTCAACTGGAAGAAATGTTAATTCTGCTTTTCTGCATGCTCCTGCCATTCCAATTATCATTGCAACCTCAGCCATTAAGTATTCTTTGTCATCAGCTTCCACTAAATATTTGGCAAAATCTTCTTCAATAAAAACTTTTGACTTTTTAGCACTGTACCCGTCCGCTTGCCTTTTGATATATGCTACCAAATTTGTACATTTTTTAATATCAATATTCCTTTTCAGATTTAGTTCAGACCTTAACATTGAGTAAAGTGTCCATAATGTGGAAACTTTTAGATCTTTCTTACCCTCAAAATATGCAAGTAAAACTTTCTTATTAACATGTTTAATTTTATTCTCATCACACCACGTAACAAATTTTACGTATGCCAAATCATAAACTGCCTTTGACTTTTGGGGAATTACTGGTAATAGAGCATTACCTGCTGCCTCTTCAATATCGCTTGGTAGCTCTTCAGAACTTGAATCACTCATTTTTTAAAAACAAAACAAAAAATATATCAATCTCACTAAAAACCTTCCGTCTAGACTAATTTACAAAATGTCAAACTGACAACTAACATGAAGTAACAGCAACAAACTAAATTTATGTTTTCCAAATTTTTATCAATTATATTAAATTTTATTTTTTTATTACTTTCTTCAAAATTAGAAAAAATCTTGTATGCAATACGTTACGAAATGAAATTTTGTGTAACTTGTGAGTTTTTGCGAAACTCACTAATAGAGAAATTCAATTCATAGCTAATAAGGGAAAAAAGAATGCTATTTGCACCAATACCCTTGAAGGACTTCTCTAGACAGCACTTCACATTCATATTTGCTGCTACAAACCCCAGACATATTTCCCAATATTTTTCTTTGCCTCTTAGAAAATATCATTTTTGTCGTAACCCCTTGATCTGGTTTTTTTTCAAGAATTGTAAGTGGAGAACCAGCCGCAGTAACTCGACTCCGATCTCATTACAACATGTGCACGCCATGTCCGTCAACATGACAACATGTTTGTCTCATTTAAGCTGGATTCTGATAATAAATATGCGAAGAGAAGACGGCTCGGTGCTTCCAGGATGATATCGAATTTTTGTTTTTCCTAGTCGACAACCACATTGAATACATTAATGGTAAAATAAACTTTAAATTGAATAAGTACATTATTAGCTTGATTTACCTGTGTACGGGAGAAATTACAGCATTCAAAATAGGATGAAGACGTACCTTTCGTAGCGGCAATGTTTCTTTTTCTAATGTCCCACTAGTTCTCGTCAGGTCTGTATTTTGTTGTTTACGGTCAATTATTATTTATGAAAAGTGAATATTAATCTTATTATTATCATATATGTTGAATAAGTTTCCAATAAACCTCCCTGTATATGCTTTTAAATTCACTGTTACTTTCCTATAATGCGACAATTTAAGTATTTTCCATTGAAAACTTTCTCAGACATAAAATTGATGAAAAAAAAAACTTTTTGACAAGTTATTAAAATATTTAATGGATTCGAAAATAAGTCCACCCTCGAGACGCGCCTCGGAAACCTCCTTACGTTATTTTATTTTCTTCAAACAAAGAAAGAATAAGTGGAAGTCAGTTTTTTTTCCCTGGATTTCTCCCCTCGGTTATCGTAAATAATAATTTTCCACCTAGAAAGTCTAAATCCTGATGAATTTTCACCATGTGGAAAGTTAATACTCTTTTTATTCTTTGGGTACGTGAATAATTTCGATCCATGAAACACAAAAAAGCCGAGAAAAAAAATTGTACAGGTACCAACTTTTTTTTTTATTGAAATCGTGAATGAATAAATGGCAAAAAATGTTTTTTAAAAGTATTCAGTTTTATTGGCATAAAGCACAGGACCGTATTGGCCCAAGCTTTCTTGTATATTTTTTTAAATTGATACGTTTTTTTTAGGCCAGATGATAGGGTAACAATTACAAGTAATTAGCAATACGGCTGATTTTTTTTTCATAGGTACCTTGAAATATGTAGATTAATATAAAAAAAGTTTACCAGTCTATCGATTTCCCAAATTAGAAAAAAAAATTTTTTTTCTAAATTTTCCAATATTTCGTGCTGGGAGGAGGGTAGAGAAAAATAAAAAATACCACCGTGTAGGGGGAGTGTATTGCAACAAAAAAGGTTTCCTGCGTTTTTTTCGTCCGAGCAATAGTTTGTCCGGAAAAAATTCGGTATTCCCAGTATGTGTTCCGCATCCGCGTGACTCTATTTTCTGAAGCGCGGCGGAGTACATTATAAACTATTGTATACAGTTATAATGTAGATATAAATAATTGTAATAGGGCGTTTTGAAGAGGGAAGTGTCAGCTTTAAAATGGCATTTTTTTTTGTTATAGTACATAATCATTTTCAGCAAATTACTCATATATATTATAAATATTATATTCTAATCAAAAACCAAGTATCTCAATAAAAAATATAATATATATTAACATGTAAGGAAAGTTGTTAAATTAAAAAAAAAGGTTTTAAAACGTCGATAACAGTACCACCACACATGCAGAAGGATCAGGTTTCTTAGAGCTCTTCTAAGTAGTTAAATTAGAACCATATCATCATTAGCGTTCATGGTAATTAGGTTGGTAGTAAACAGGCTCTGAAATATTAACAAATATTTACTTTGTGCTAATTCGTTTGTTACACTTATGACACTTGTCATAGCATTTTTGAATAAAATGAATTTCTCCTATGAAATCTTGATAGGTATGTTGTGGATTTTAGGCGAGAGTACAAAAAATTGTCTGCTGGCAATGAGAATTTATAACAAACGTTATCCAGAACGCTGACAACCAAATAAAATTGCTTTTGAAAGGTTATTAGAAAGATTCAATCTCACTGGATCGGTGATGTATGAGAACGAAGAAACAACTAAAACTGTCATTACAGAAGAAGCTACAATGAATGTTTTACTAGCAGTTATTGTGAATCCCCATACGAGCCTTCGTACAATCTCAAGAGAACAAGGAATAAGTTACAGCTCCGTGCAAAGAATTTTGTCAACAAATTATATTTATTCTTATCATATTTAATTACAGCAGATTGGAAAAAAATTCTGATTGAATATTTATATTTTCTTCCGCAGTTCAGAAAGTAGGTCTTCCGCCGTGCAGCAGAGTCGCGCGGATGCGGAACACATACTTAGTTTACCGAATTTTTTCCTGACAAACCATTGATCGGACGAAAAAAACGCAGGAGACTTTTTTTATTGCAAAACACTTCCCCTACTAGGTGGTATTTTGTATTCTTCTCCACCTTTCCCCCATCGTGAAATATTGGAGAATTTAAAAAAAAAAGGTTTTTATATATATTTTTTTTATAATTTGGGAAATCGATGAACTGGTCAACTTATTTTTTATAATAATCTACATACTTTAAAGTACCATGTAAAAAAAAATCAGCCGTATTGCTAATTACTTGTACTTTTGATCCAAAAAGACCCATACCAACTGGCCTATTTGTTTATTTAACCAATTCACTTCCAAAATTCAGCATATTCTATATACAGAATGTCCCAGTAGTTGATGGTAATAACTATTTATTGAAAAAAAAAATTGGTTCCTGTGTGAGTACTCGTTGATAACATTGGTGTATTTTGATTTTAGTATGTTGGCTGCCCGTGGCCCCAAGTCTGTGATAGCGTAAGGAAAAAGTGTAATTTAAACAAAAATCATTTTGTCGATTCAGTGCATCTCCGATAGTGCCTTTTTAACACAACAAAAATATTTATTGTAACTGTATAGAACCAAAGAGATACTTTTACGAGTGATATAAATATAAAATTGAAAATTAAAACGTGTGATAATCGTTTTCAATAATACATAGTACAATATATAGGACCAAATATAAAGAGCTTTATAACTTTCCGATTTCAACATATCCCCCAACTATTTATGGAATTATTTATTTGATACGAACGAGTTTTTAAGTGAGTGTAGTAGCAGTGTCGAAGAAAAAAATATCGTGGTGTAATAATTGTGGACAATATGGTGGTGTTACAAGAATCCGGTTCGCCAATACATGCTCCGGCAGCCATTTTGGATCACCTGGATTATAGGCGTCTTAAAATGGTACCCAAAAGGTACCTCAGCATTCATCCGTATCTCACACCGTTCTGTGCCAAGGATCTCAAAACACAAATCGTAAGTTTGCATAATATTCTTTATTTATTTAGTCCCATGATAGTTCATTACATTTTTTTAACCAGTACCCAGACAGTGTTGGACTCATCCCCACGGGAATGCCTTCCAACCAAACCCACCTCAATCTTGCCTTTACTCCCGCCTTGGAATCACTACCCTAGCATACTTCAAGACGGGCGGCGGTCCTTCACACACTCTCCCTCATCTTCTCCCTTCCATCACTCCTACCTCTCACATGCCTTCTCTTTCTTAATCATGCTCCCCACTAGATTCATCTGTAACACCCTCCATCCATCATCTACATTTTTCTTCCCGCGGTCTACTTCCTCCTTCTTGCCCAGACTCGTCCCCTCTAAGGGGTCCAGAGGGTACCTCCCATGTTTTCCCTCTCCGTCTTAATCCACTTCCTTGCTTCCCCTACTACATTCTGTCTCCCCTGGCTTGTGTCCTCTTTCCCCACATACCCTACAAAGGAAGACCTGCCGTCACTCTCTGGCCATGTCCTTCTCTTTCCCTAACCATGCTCTCTACTACGCCACTCATTTCCATCCATTCCTCCTCGCCCCTCAACATAATCTCCACCATATTTTCCCAATACACCGCCTTTAACTTTTCCAAAACTTCCTCGTTCTTCCAACATCTAAACACATGTCCCACATTATCCTCAACTTCACATCTCTCGCACACTCCAGTTTTTCTTTTCCCAATCTTGTGGAGGTAAACCACTCTCGACCCATGCCCTGTGAGCACCTGCGTCAAGAAGTAGTTCACCTCCTCGAATTTCCGGTCCACCCAATTTCTCCTGCTCCAAATCGCTCCTTTTAGCGCGCCCTCATACTCATCCCTCCATTCCTGTACTTCATCTCTGGTTGCACACCTCCAGCGTTTCTGTCTGGCTCTAGCCATGAAGTCCTTGACAGCACCACTGCTGCCAGTCCACCCACTGTCCTGTACGCCTCCAATACATGGGAAACTGTAAAAAATTTACCCTTTTTTGAGCCCCAACATGATAGTTTTAAAAGGGACAAACTTTCTTCATATACGCCTTTTTTTTCTCGAATATCCACTTATTTCTCCTGCACTGTAATATATCTGCTGTAGACGTAGACAAGTAGTGTGCAAAATTAGTGTTAAGAGATTATTCAAGGGATAAATTGGTCGAAGCAGGCGATCCAATTAATTGACTCTATTATTGGAGCCAATTGATGCTACATTGTCGCCAATCGATCAATTTACGAAGTCGTCGATACAAGGCCGTATCAAGTATTACTTTCGGAAATTATTGCATTCTTTATTAATCTAACTAATAAAACATTGAAACCCTCTTAAAAAAATGATTACATTCTTTACTTTAACTGTCAATAAGTGACATGTTATTAATCTTATGCTACGATTAATATTTGTATTGAAGCACATTTTAATCCCCTCTTCGTTAGTTCAAAAAACGCTACTGATCTGACAGATATTTCAGTATTTGTCACTATATGTAATAACTGACACGTGACATCGATAGTTAACAAGCTAGCTCCTTTCAGGTGTGCGACTCACCTGATACTCAAATCTTGTCCAGCTCCGTGCAGAGCATAGGATAGTACTTATACGTGGGGGTGCAGTATTTGAATGGAACGTAAAAAATGGATAAGACTTGCGTAATGTCATTATTTTGACATGCTGCTGTATAATCTGGAATACCTTGACCCAGTTGTGTGGAAAGAGGGAGGAAAAAAGGTGCAGCTCCGAAACGTGAAGCCTCTGTTAAAGCTGCCTCAAAGAATTAATGAAAAAAGCCTAAATGTGTCGATAAAATTAAAAGATTACAATTTTTCGGCTCTACAAAAAAAAAACAGTTGATTTGACACATGACAACCACTATTAACTTCAAATGTTGGGAATTTAGGGAGATCTGTCAAAATGTTTATAATTATTCTTCGTACTACGTATAACAAAAGCATTTTTTGACGTTAGTGCTACAGTACAATACTGGAGTCTTAAGCCGCGTCCACATTATGTCGGATGGTGTCGATCAACAATGTCGATCCAGTGTGGATGGTCGCCCGACATTGTCGATCCATAATGTGGACCATGTCGATCGACATTTCAAGAAAATCGAGTTTGACTTCCTCAACGACCACGATCTAGGGCTGTGACTTATTAATCAAAGCTCAATTAATTTCGACAACTTGATAATATTTCAATGGATTGGAAACTTATTAGGATCACATTCATTCATACGTTTGGGTTGGACTCAATAGTCCAGCCACTTGAACTGAATCTTTGTACCATTACCCATGTTATCTACCTACTTCCATTCCAGAAGCTTCGTGTCTTCTATGTAGGCCACCAGTATACCTGGAGAGATCTTCAGTAGTTGGGATGGCTGTGTTATTTCCTTTCAAAGTGCTTCCGTCTAAGTCCTTGTAGGTTCTCACAGAAGCAGAATATGTGAGTAGGTTTTTTATCGTAGAATTCACATTTTCTGCACATAGACTCACTAACTTTGCCCATCCTGTGCAGATGCTTCCTCAGGGTACAGTGTCCAGTCACCAGGTCGATAACTGTCGATAACTGTCTTTCAACAGCCTGGACGAGAGTTCCTTGTCTAAACTATTCAGTAGACTCTTACGAATACACGCCGTAGCGTACGCGGATGACTTTGTAATACTTGTCAAGGGCAAGTATGAGGAGGTACTACCTGATCTCATGGAAAGAGCCCTGCGAAAGGTCAGGCAGTGGTGTGGGAGCAAGTCTCTGGGAGTCAACCCTGACAAAACAGAGATAGTGCTCTTCACAAGAAAGTACAAAAGCAGGGTCAAAAAGGAAATCTCATTTTATGGGAAGGTTATACCGTATGCCTCGGGAGTGAAATATCTAGGGGTATACCTAGACAAGAAACTTAACTGGGGACAACACCTGCGGTTGCAGGGAAGGAAAGTCCTTAACATATTCATGCAGTGCAGGTCAGCTATAGGGACAGGATGGGGGCTAGAACCTCGGCAAGCTTTGTGGATCTACAAAGCGATACTGATACCTAAACTGACCTACGCAGCGTTGGTATGGTGGAAGGAGACGGAAAAAAAGACCTCAAGGCGTAGCCTGGATCACATACAGGCGGTCGTTTTACGAGGGATTTTTGGTCTAAAAAGAAGTACGCCCATGGCTGCCATCAGGATGTTGCTGGAAATAAATAGTCTGGATCTGGAGGTTAAGGCCTCAGCAGCCAGAGCAGCATACAGACTGAAATGCAGCAAGGAATGGGAAGGAGGTGAAAGTGGGCACAGAACCATTCAAAATTTTTTGAGGGGATCAGTTTTCGACGCACCTCAGGATAGAATAACCAGGATTCTCCAGTTTGGGCAGCGATATAAAACGCGAATACCAAGCAGGGAGGAATGGGAGGAAAAACAGAGCCCCGAACACGGGGAAATCTGGTTTACAGACGGCTCCAAAACCGGAGAAGGAACCGGTTTCGGAATCAGTGCACCGAGGCGAAGGGATGATGTAGCCTGTCGCCTAAGACCGGAAAACACCGTCTTTCAAGCAGAAATGGCTGCGATAGAGGCGTGTTCTAGGCAATTGGTAAGGGCAGAAGTCCAAAGCAGATGCATTTGCATATGTACGGACAGCCAGGCCTCCATTATGGCTCTGGAAAACCCATGCACAAAGTCAAAGCTCGTTCGGGAGACAAAAAACACACTGAATGAGCTAGCCAGATTCAACAAGGTCGTTATTACCTGGATACCGGGACACTCGGGTTATAGAGGTAATGAAAGAGCCGATAAACTTGCTAAGCAAGGAGCCAAGTCGGGAGAGCATCCAGAAAGGGAGGTAGGAATACCGTACCGGGAAGGATGCAATACCATAACGAAGGAAATAATTGGAAAGAGATGGGAAACCTGGAAGGAATCCCTGGGTCACAGATGGTGTAAAGAACTGACGGGAGATTTCATCTCCAGTTGGGCCAAATCAATCATCAAAATTGGTAAACGCAAGGCAAGAGTTGTTCTGGGTATACTCACCGGACACTGCGAGCTGCGATGTTACACACACAAAACACAGGGACATAGCAACTTGTGTAGATGGTGTGGAGAGGAGGAAGAGACCCCGTGTCATTTCCTATGCAAGTGCCCCAACCTAATGATACATAGACATAGATGGTTGGGAGCAGCGAGCCTGGACTCAGAGCTATTCAAAGAGACTAGCATTGACAACATACTTGCATTTTGCAAGAGTGTTGGCTTTAGTGCACATCTCTCTGAAGCAGCCTAAGCATAGCTTAAGTACGAATCGGGGGGAAAGGGATACAATGGCGAAAGCTAAGTGTCCCTGAGCATTGCACCCCGAATGACTTGTAATAATAATAATAATAATAATAGTATGGAAGTGTCCTTGTGTCAGCCTCCATTTAAGTTCGTGTTCCTTAACAAGCCAGTTCCCAACTTCCCCTCTCATGTAATCCTTTGTGATTCCAGAAAACGGTTCCGGACCTGTGAAGACTTTTGAGAGCCTTCTTAAGCTAGCTGGTCAGCCATTTCATTCCCTGCACCTATATTAGTTATTAGGATCACAACATCAGTTCAGTTTATTTCCCAAAATTTTCACCTTCGTTGATGCGTTTATTCCGAAAACTTCACTATTATTCATTTTTGTTGTTAATTTCTACGCGTTATCCTTGAGACTTTTTTTAATCCTTGTAGTAGGGCGATTTATGATGGATTAGAAGGTGTCCGGAAACGTTTAGGAGGTTGTGGAAACGCTGACAATGGTTTTTTTATGTTCTGAAGTCCTTGAAAAAAATCTGTCAATCTACTTAGTGTTGTTGGTAAAAACGGATGTTGCATGTGGAAATGCTAAAAGCATTCCGCGATGCTGAAACGATGACCATCCGGGCGGACTGTAGATGATTTGTACGGAGGTCGTGCGAAAAGTTCCCAAGAACAAAAAAAAATAGAAAAAGGTACGATAGCATTTAATATGTGCAGAAGAATGTGCTGGTGGCACAACTAAAAATAATATGGCTCAGTGGTATGGTGGCCGAAGACTTGGCAGACTGGGCAATCCAAAATATAAGTGGCATCCAAAGGCAAGCTTGTCTAGCTGCCAGGGGAGCTATGAGGACAACCCCAACAATTGCACTTTAAGTTTTGCTGAACCTGCCGTCACTAATTGATTGACAGGGGCAAGATAAGGTGTATAAGGAGCTATACAAAGGGTTGGAAATCGACCCCATATTTCAAAACAGTCATAACGGACAGAAGCATGGGAGAAAGGACCTCCAATTAATGCAGAATTGCTACGCAGGTGGCTTATACAGTGTGGAAACCACTTATGGAATTATTTTAGAAAATTATAAAAAATGCCGAGACATGTCAACTTTTCAATTGAGCTGTGTGCCATAGTCAATGTTTTTTTTAATGAAACACCCTGTATATTTGCATATTTTTGAAATCCTTTTAATGAACCGATTCCAACAAACTAAATAATGTATGGTCAATTATGAATTATACAGGGTGAAATTTTTATTTTTACAGTTAATAAACACATACATAAAATACCTGATGTATTTGATTTTTATACATTAAAAGTTGATGGCAATAGCACAGTCTCCTATAGAACTCCTCCTTAACTTTGTTTAAGGTTTGAAGTGAAATATTCCGTATTTCTGTAGTTCTTCTGTCTTTGAGGTCTACAATGCTAGGGAATTGCTTGGTTTTGTTGCATATACTTTGTTCTTGAGATAACCCCACAGAAAAAAATCCTAACGGCGTAAGGTCTGGCGATCTAGCTGGCCACTCAATAGTACCTCTTCGTCCAATCCATTTATTGGGGAAGATTTCATCTAAATAAGTTCTTACAATTAAAGCATAATGGGCTGTTGCCCCGTCTTGCTGGAACCAAACATTTCCATTCGGTAAGCTAGGATCTATTGCGTCGGGATATAAGTTTGCCAACACAGGAATAACTTCAGTTCTAAGCATATTTGAATATTTTTCAGCTGTCCAAACGTTCACCTTTTGAGGGTACTGAGTATGTGTCTCACGCATCCGATTAGGATTCTCTGCTGACCAATATCTACAGTTCTGTCGGTTTACCTCTCCATTCAATGTGAATGTTGATTCGTCAGAAAAAGGAATGGTACCAAGAGCTATCTCATTTCTGTTCAGCTTATTTATCAATCTTTCGCAGAAATCCATTCTACGATCTAGATCGTCTTCTGTTAACTCCTGCACAAGAGTTGATTCATAGGGATGAAGTTTTTCTTTATGAAGACATCTTAGAACAGTTGTATGACTAACATTATTTTCACGGGCAATTTGACGAGTACTTGAAGTTGGATTCTCTTCGACACTTAGCAAAATATCCACTTTCACATCATCTTCAACGAAGTGTGGTTTTCTTTTCAATGGTTTGACATGTCCAAGTTCTTTGAATTGTGCATGAATTTTAGACACAGTACTTTGTGAACTATTAGGCAATTCGGGATACCTGTGATTAAATAAGTTTGCCACTTCAACTCGACTTCTGCAGTTATCCCCGTACCCGATCATCATTAAAATCTCAATTCGGTGAATCTCAATTAAATATTTCATTGTTATGTCGACAAGGAAAGAGTGTTTGCGTTTTTAGGCAATTTTTAGGTATTTATGATAAAATTCATTGACCATACATTATTTAGTTTGTTGGAATCGGTTCATTAAGAGGATTTCAAAAATATGTAAATATACAGGGTGTTTCATTAAAAAAAAACACCGACTATGGCATACTTGCGTGAATCACCCTGTACATTAATATTTATGTTTACATAACGCCCAACTCAATTCAAAAGTTGACGTGTCTCTGCATTTTTTATAATTTTCTAAAATAATGATATAAAGAATTTTATTCCATAAGTGGTTTCCACACTGTATATACCACCAAGCCAAAGACGAGACTCTATATTCCAGCCAAAAGTTGCAGCAATACAGTTGCAGGAGAGCTATTAAGGCAAGAGTTTGAGAAAGAGACCATTGCCATACACTCCAAAACCCAAGCGGTTATGAAAGCATTCAGTTCCATGCTGGGCGTCCAGCAAGAGCATCTTCAACAAAATATTTTCTCATCTTTCTGAAAAACTTGTAGAACATTCTTTTCAAGTAGATTCGTCAAACGCCACAGCTAACTTGGAATATTTAATTATTGCCAAAGCACACCAAAAGTTCAACCTTTGTATTTGTCTAAAACAAACTAAAAATTTAAAATCAACATAGCTCAGGATAAAGCTTAGTGCCAAAAATAATAAGCAATAAATCATTATAAGATATCATAGGTAGACTTATATGGACAAGCCTTTAAGACTAGTTTCTGAAGCTATTACCCAAACCTAACAATATTCCGAGTTTATCATTAAATATATATTCACCTGGAAAAATAATATTACAAATATAATTTGTGGGGTAAATTTTATATTAATAATAATAAAATTACAGTAATCTACCAAAACTGAAATTGCTAACGTATAATAACATTTCAGTAACCCATTATTATTTCATAATGTGGAATATAAAGTTAAGTGAATAGGAATACATGATATGAAATTAGTATCATTAATACAAATAATGACCGGGGGCTAAGGGAGGTCAATAAATTCTTGCTCTTGACAGTTATTTCAGATGTGGTTGTCCTTTGAACAGAATGAAATTACATTATTTATATGTAGATGTATCGAATTGTTGAATTGAGAGTCAAAGGACATGAAATTGACATGTTCATTGCAATTATTGGAAGTTAAACCAGAATATATTTATAAGAGGTCCCAGGAGAAATATTCCATTATCAATCATTTAGTAGTAAGTTATGAAATCAAACAATTTGATTTTGTTAAATCTACATTGTATTTAAACATAAAGTGACGCGTTTCGCTAACACAGTAGCTTTTTTCAAACGGTAGGTGGCGCTGCAATTGTGCACCATCGACAAACGTCAAATTTACGTTTTGATAATAAAATATTGTTTGAAAATGTGAACATTTTTAATGCATATTTTATCGTTTTGCGTCTTCTATTTTTAAATCTGTCATACTCCTCTCTGCATTTGAAGTCAATCAATAACAAATAAGCAAAAGGTTATTTAATAATAGAATATTAAACAATAGTCTGAAAATACCAGCAGTAGGTTCACTAATTATTTATTTATTACCGCGAATTACGCAATATTTTACTATTTAGCAAATTATATCCTGCACAATATTATTATTTAATACCTTTCGCTTTTTATGGAATAATATTTTTCCATTAAACTGATCATAAAACGTCTATTTTTATTATTAATAATACCTACAATTGAACAATGCATTTCATAAAAACAAGCAATAAATATTTTCGGTTTATATTTTACTTTTAAGTAATTTATTGAATTATGTGCTGTTACTATATCGCTTCTATACGTTGTCTCTTGAGTTCTACATGAATTCCACCACTCGAACATCAATTCTCCGGAAGCTTATTCACTAATAGCGACCCGCCCCGCCCAGGCTTGATCGCTGAAAGTCAAACATCTAAACGAAAGGTCAGCGTGAAATAACATAAAAAACTATTCAGTATAAGAATTAACATCATGATATGAATATCAGCTTATTTTGGATTCCACCCGTGTTTTGATAGAATAATTTGACAAAAAACAGTTTTTGTGACTTCATCATAATAGTTAGACATATATTATTGGGGAAACATGTTGGGTCCAGTAACTGAAGACCTGGAAATAGGCAAACCTATCAATATATTTGTCCAATAATTTTTTTTGGCTTGATTTGTAGGTCTTGACAGGTACTTCAAAGGGAGAAAAAGTTCTCCAAGATTGCTCCTTAGCTAAGGGCCCAAGTTTCAATTAAAAGTTTATTTATTTATTTGCATTTTTCAGTTTTTTTCGGAGTTCTCACAAATCTTGTAAACAAGCGAGAATGAATTACTAATGTTCAATTATTTTGTTATTAAATGCACACCATTTGAAAGCTTACTATGTCTACTCTCTGAACCAATATTTTTATTCGGAATACAATGCACTCATTTTCCAGGGACCGGGAAAATTTGAAAGATTTGTGAGAACTCCGAAAACGACTGAAAAATGCAAATAAATAAATAAACTTTTTATTGAAACGCCACAAAGATACTGAAAAAAAATGTCAGGATCTTCCCAGACCCCATTTGAAAAAACAAGGGATAATAAACCATTTAAAATGAATAAAATGTCAATGATTTAATGGAAGAGGCCAAACTATTGGGGAAAAATAACATTGGCCACTTTTTGCAATGTCCTCGACGGGCGAGAACGGGGTTTAAGGTACACATATTGATACCTACGGATATTCCCATTACAATGAACTTTAAATTATCGAAAAATACTAATTTTTGACCGAGTTATGGAAGAATTTGTCCGCCATTTTACAAGTCAATTTTATATACGGTAGCATTTCTAGAGGTAGTGCAACCGCGTAAGCGAGGGGACCTTTGGATGCGATTATCTCGAAGACTATTGCATTCTGGAAAAAATGATATGGAACATTTTTGTAGATAATTTAACGACCTTCACTTTTTACCTGAACAAAAATTTTCCAAATTGCATATTTCGGGAGATAATGGCGGGAAACCGTTTTTTGGGGGGCTTAGGGGCCATTTTGGACCCTTAGCCAAGGCGCAATCTTGGAGAACTTTTTCTCCCTTTGAACCTGTCAAGACTTACAAATCAGGTCAAAAAAAATTATTGGACAAATATATTGATAGGTTTGCCCCTTCAGTTACTGGACTATAATGATGTAGGAACTTGTCAAATAAGTCAGTTTTATACAAATATTTCCCATTACATTTTTGTCTTCTTCTTATTTTCCAATATTTTTATATTATCCTGTCTTAATCCCAGATATTGTATATATACATAACAATAAATGTGTTTACCTGTTGAAGGTAAACATAATATCAGATTAAAGATCTAGCTAGACGTTCAATGGACGATAAAAAATCATGAAAACAATGAAAACCAACAATACTAATTCTGTCGAATAGGAAAATTTATGTTTCACAAGTAACTAATGTTTGAACAAAACTCCGCAATATTTACAAATACTAATGACAATTAATATACAGTACTCTACAGGTTATAACAATAGCATTATAATAATAAATATAAAATAGATGTGGGTTTTTTTGTTTTAAAGTTGAAATGTCTTGCTGTTGAACATAATCAACTCCAGAACTGACTAATTTTGAACCTACAAAGTGGTATGTATACTTTGGCAAGTTTATCTGAAGCTGTGAAAGGAATGCAGTCGAAAACTTTTGACATTGCCACGTTTAACTATGAAAAAGCTAAAGTGCTAAGTATGTAGTGATAACAATTAGAAAAGGGACTTTTTATTATTAACAATATGATTGAACGTTAATTCTTTAATGTGCTTGTTTCCTTGGATTTTTTCTATTAACATTATTTTTCCAATTTATGAATATTGAAAGATGAGCACTTTTCCATATTTGTTATGGGCTTCTTCAAGCTCTGGCAGCGTTGTACGAAAACCCCTCAAAATTACATAAATGGCGATTTTTATCGACCAGCTGACTTCTTATTGGCAAGCGCGTGCGTGTGTTCCCTCCTCTCACTTCCTCAATTGACTGATATTGATTCATCCAGTGGCGTTGGTACTGTCAGTGACCTTTGTATTTTCAGTTTTACTTGGTAAAATAGGTACCGTACGCCATTTGTACGTTTATGACAGATATGCCGCCATGTTTCCTCGCCTCTTACAGATGCCCCGTAGCTTTAGATATACTTGCCAAACTATAGAAACCACGTAACTTTTTTCTGTAAAAATCTAATAACTATATTTGGAGTAACATAAAACCATCTTTTCTCCACTTATTTCGGCCATCGACACCCCCATTTAGGTGTTAGCATTTCAATTGAAGTTTCCATAAATGCGCCACTTCATCCTACTGCTTGAGTCTGATTGTGTGTTTATCTACCGTTCCTGTCTAAACATAACCATCTTACAGAAGTAGGATTCATAGTACTTTAACCCCTGATATAACTCGAATTGTAACAGAACCTACGAATATGTTCAAGTTTAATATATCATTGTCAATTTGCCTATTCTAACTATACCAATCTTAGGGTATCCCCCATTGTCTTCATGTCTATAATACACAAAAACCCTCTTTTCACTTCTTTCCTCCATCCTGCCCAGCAACTCCCGATTCCGGCATATTTCTTCAGTGTTGCCACATAAATGATTGGCCCTTTTTTCTGTAAACTATGCTGTGTATACCATAAGTGAGAAAAACTTCGCGTATTCATTATGTAATTACTATAACAACTGAAATTCCTTTTGTACATTGCCGTCAAATGTTTTTCTATAATTTCCCAACGTAATAATTAATTTTATGTTCGTATAATTATTAATATTAAAAGGTTGCTTATAGTGTAATGGTTCAGTGGCTAAATAGTAGTGATTTAAAATTATCTTTTTCTGTAATTTATTGTAAAAAAAAGAAACTTTTTTTTACGTTGAATGATAATTTCAAGCAACAATATGTTTTTACATATTCCGAACACGTTCTAGATTCCCCTTGATTCATATTCTTGTCTTAGTCTGTTCTTTTGTGTTGTCATTTTGGGTATAATTCTTATTTTTGTCATGATTTCGTGTTTATCATTTAATAAAAAAAAATAAGATTACAGAGATATTTTTAATATGTTGAAATACATGTACCAGGTGTTTGATTGAGATAGGAGAGCGGCTGTGTCACATAAGTTACGAGGGTTGTTACATATGTATAACATATAGTTGGCGTTCATAGATTATTTAAAATAATATACTTATTTCTTAGCAAATATTCATTATTACTTATTGTTTAAATTCCAAATTAATAACACCCACACTTAACATTCTTAATATTGATATTTTCCTTAGGAATTTCTTCGGACCCACATGCCTGTTGTGCTTCGACCTAATAAGGTCACTGAAGGTTAAAAAGAATAATGAAGAATTTCATTTTCTCACTTTACTCGAACAATACCACCATAAAAATTATTATACCCTTGTTCTCTCTTTTTCTACGCGTTATTTCATGTTATAATTCCGTCATATTTCACAGTTGTTTGTATAGCACTTTTGGAATTATCGGATATTTGCATATAATTTTGATCATAGTTCATTGGTTAACTATACAGGATGTCCGTTTTTGGAGTGTAAACTATTCGCATTTATACGTAGTCGGAATATTAATGGCGGTCGAATGAAAATTTAAATAGCAAAAATTGCTGTAACCGTACTATGTTTCCTTAATCCAATAGCCAATTGTTTAGATGTACTTAAAAGGGCCTAGAGACGTTATGACTCCGCTTGAGCGACAACCATTCGTCAGACAAATAAATTATGCTTTGGTTCAAGTTATTTAACTATAATTTTATCCATAGTCTTTAGTAGTTTGTGCAACTAGTGTGGATATGATGGCCATATCGCACGAGGACAAAATTTGTTCGAGTGCGATATGGACAATCCACACGAGTCGAACAGTATATTTTTTCTACGACCCATTCAAGAAAAAATCTAGAAAATGAACATTTGTATGAACTGTAAAATAAATATAACTTGAAATTAAAAATTTTCAACAATTTTATTCATAATCGTACCAATTCAATTTTATTTCTTCAATAATTTTTTGTGATAAACGTACAGTTCTCAAATGTACAATTTGTATAATATTACGGGTTTCCCTTTTTAAATATGCGATGCTGTTATAAATAGATGTTGCCAGTCGGACTCCCGCACGAAGGGTACCATACCTTTATTTATAATGATGAATATTCCGCTAAATATTTCAAGCGTCTGTCTGTTGTCGTTATCAATATGGAGCAGAATAATCATTTAAAAATAAAATTAACAATTGAAAAAAAAAAACTCTTCACCTGGAATCGAACCCGGGTCCACCGCGTGAGAGTCTGATATGTTTACCACTCCACTACCGAGGTTTATATCAAGCAAACTTCAGAAGTATTACATACTTTTATAAGAAATGCACGTGAACTCTGTAACAGAATAGAGAGGAAACTTCTTTCTATGCTAGGAACACAAAACAGTCTAACCCACGAGACAGTGCTACCTTTATCCTGTTTTGTATTCCTAGCATAGAAAGAAATTTCCTTTCTATTCTGTTACAGAGTTCACGTTCTGACTTTTATCGGTAGTCCCTTAAATACCCATTTTATTTTGTTTTTAGTATTTGTTATCAATTTATACGGTTTATTCTATTAAAGTTTATTTTTGTAAAAAAATATTCTTGATCCAGTGCTTCTGGGAGAGACTTTTTTTGACAAGTTATATTGACGTTTCTTTAAATTTGAAAAAAAGATGAGTGACGAGTACTAAACGCGAATGCTGATTGGTGGTTTTCATATACGTTCTAGGATGTATATGAAATCATATACGTTCAGTCAACCGATATGGCCTACATTTCCATTCTCTAAACTGTGCAGGAAATGGATAATATACATGTGGGTGTAGAAAAAATAACTGTTCTATTATAGTTTAAGATACACAATAAGCAAACTGTATTTTGATAAATACCACTGTATAGAGTACCTAGTTACTTTTATATTATATTTACTTACCAATTTCGATGTTGAGTCGTCCTGTATAACACGAAAATTATCTTGAATCTGATGCTTTTGGAATCGATCTCGTTGTCCTTCAAAATTTCAGATGTTACAAATGTTATTTGCAAATCTAATTAGAATAGCCTACCTACATATATATGCGTAGATTATTTTGAAATACCGCTGGATAAGAAAAGGAATTCCTGGCAAAAACATAACAATCTGCACTAACAGTAGACAAGACCTATTAGTATTGAACAGACAACGTGTTATATCGGGGCTAGTAGTACTAGAGTGCCACCAAGATTTAGCTAACGCCTCGGTAGATAACAATATTATCCTGAGGTGGGTTAAAGGGCACGACAGGATTAAAGGTAATCGCATTGCCGATTCTTTAGCCAGGGGAGCGGCTGGACTAAAAATTTTGAGGACCCAGTGGCACCTTCGGCCTATCAACTTCGACAATTGCGGAACTAACCAAACGTTACACCCATGCTCAATCCCTTAAGAGATGGGATGGAATTAGAGGATGCAGTCTTGTCAGGATCACTCTGGGAAGCTGGCGTCGAAGAAATATTTGGCGATGACCAGGAAAAACCTACGTAAGTAGGATTTCTATCTGGCCACTGTCAAATAAGGAAACACCTCCATACTATGGGGCTAGTGGACATACCTCTATGCAGGATGTGTGAACAGGAAGATGAAACTGTCAGGCATGTCCGGAGTTATCGTCAAAAAGAGAGTGTGTGCTCGGTGAGTCTTGGCCTACACCTGCCGAAATAATGGAGATGTCTCCTAGTGACCTGCCCACAGGATGGACGATGACCTAGGAGGACAACTCCTCGCGAGGATGTACAATGGGTCCTAAGTGCTGTGAGCCTACACTTACCCTCCCTACTTTACAGATACAGAGTACCTAGTTACTTCCTTTTATATTTACTTACCAATTTCGATGTTGAGACGACCTGTATAACACGAAAATTATCTTGAACCTGATGCTTTTGGAATCGTTCTCATTGTCATTCAAAATTTCAGATGTTACAAATGTTATTTGCAAGTCTAATTAGAATAGCCTACCTACATGTATATGCGTAGATTGTTTTGAAATACAACTGGTTAAGTCGGTGGGTTTTAAATAATGTAAGGTCACTGGATATCTGTAGTCGTAAAACCAAATTGAATGAACTGGAAAAGTGAAAGCGCGCCCATATATTTTTAGCTTTATTTTAAATTTTTAAAGAATTTATGATGAATAAAATTTATCAGTAACTAACCTACCTGGTAGTGCAATTTTGTAACAATTCAATTTATTTATTGTCCACTATAATTTTGAATGACGATGTATTTTCTTGTTTCAGGTAAGTTCTTCAAATATTTCAATAAAGCAACAAATTCGGTAAGTTTGATCCTTGTTTGAAAATTTTCTTTATACTTTATAATAAAAGTCATGGGATTAACAATTTCTGATCAGTTCTCGAAGAACAAAACTGAATTTTCATTATAGATAAAAGTGAAATGATACACTGGCTAGGAGCTGCTCACAAAATTGCAAAAAAAAAATTAAGGTTAAATATAGATAAGGGTATGATTCGCAAAAATCCATAAGAATTGTTGGTCTGAGTATTTGTATAAGATCAGCATCCTGGCCGAAAAGAGTCACCACCATCAAACAGTTACAGCGTTTTTTTGTGAATTCATCTCGAAGAAGTTGGAGTAGTAAAGGTCTGTTAGTGGACCGTTAGAAGAAGACTTCAAGCTCCAGAATTGAATGAGTTGGTCATGGTTTGGAAGGAAATTTCTTATCATTAGCACTCTAGGCGAACATAGCAAAGTAATGCCAAACCCCAGCTATCCAGAGTTTCCTCTGAGTTTATGAATGTAGTGAATTTGGGTATCCTAAGGTCCAGACATCAATCTCATTGAACATAATGTGTAGGCTACGTATTCGAAGACAGACACTAGTTCCAAGAACTATTTAGGAGCTGAGACATCTTCTATATCAAGAGTGGGCAGATCATATTCGTAGACAGTTCAATGATTCACAGTTTTGCAAATAAAAGCCTAGGACAGAAAACATCATTTTTCCCCTATTAGCTGTGAAGTTGGCAATTATTGCTTCCTCTAGCCAACTGAGAAGTTAAATTTCTCTATCAGTGGTTAATAATTTTGTTCCATTAGGACCAATTCAAATATTTTGAGAATTCGGGGATAGTAGTTCAACAAAAATTTGTGCAACATAATTTTGTATACCCTGGAGATTGTCTTTAACATATTTGCTGCTTGAAATTACCTATCAAGATAAAATTATTTGAATAATGGTTTAAAATTCGCGCTCAATCAAAAATAACTGATGACATAACGAATACGTTCATAATATTATCGAAAACTGACAGTGTCCTTGTCAGTCAGACGACGGAGTAAATGCTTCTCGCGGTGCGTTTGTGAATTATTTGTAATTTTTATCTTAAATTTGGCTGGTGGTGGAAAAAATTGTATATACACCATGGCTTATTTTCCCGACATATTCCAACGTTGCCAAATTTAGTAGTAGCATAACAATATTGAAATGAACATGTAAATATCAGAAAATAAGAAATAGAAAACTAAAAAAAAAAACAAGAAAACCCAGGCCCAAACCCGGTTGATCAAAGTATAACTATGTATAAAAATATTTAGAAAATGAGAAATAAAAAACTAAAAAAAAACAAAAAACCCAGGTCCTATCCGGGTTTCGAACCTACGACCTCTGAGTTGCAAGCTCAATACCCTACCAAGTTACCAATTGCGCTAATCAGCTCACATTCATTCACATCGAATAGAACGTTAAAGGCTGCTTGGACGCATGCGCACCTCAACTACTAAATTTGACGTGGTGGGTGGAATCTGTCGGGAAAGTAAGCTCTCCTGACATTTATAAGCCACCACCACCTTTGGTGTATAATATACTATTTTCTGCTTGTCGGTGGAAATGTTTGAGAAAATGTCAATTTGAAGGTGTCCGAAGGAATGTTTTGAGTGTCGATAAAGTTGAGGAAGATTCAAAGTACCCTTATTCGATTATGGAATACGAAAAACCTAAAAGTATGAATGAACTACAACAAAACTAAATATCCTCCTTTTTATTTCATCTTTCTCCAAATTGTACATGTTGTTATAATAAAAACCCAGAGAAAAGATGTATCGCAATGATGTTTTCCTTTTTGTGTAATTCATGGAATGTGTCTGGGATATCCTTATCTCTCATTGTTTTCCTCCTATACCCCAACATTGTATTGACAAGGTGTTATTATCCCTGGAAATCCGATCTATTTATTACTTAGGATTTGGAAAATATCCCGCAATAGTAGTGTTGCCGCATTTTTGTTCGAATATTTTTAGGCGTGATTGAAAATAATAGAAACAATAACGTTGGAAAGATTCATCAGATATATATAAAGTCAGTTGACTGATCCTTTTCCATAAGATGGATTTGATAAATGGAGTTTTTTCCCCCAACAATTCCGTATATCTTTTTCTTGAAGTTTCACTAGCTGTTACTTTTATTTTAGGCATTAGTAAAGTGTGACCCACTCACGTAGGACCCTCAAGATTGCTACGTGAGTAGTGTTCTTGAGGCTCTATATTTTTCAGCGTAAATGTGCTTTGATCGTTTTGAAAACAAAAAATTATATAAAGATGAACATAAACTATCTCAATGGGGACATTTATTAATGAAACCCACCCAACTTCAGTTATTTGTTACAAAAAATTGTTAAAACGAAGTTTATCTCGTCATCCTTTGTACAACTCAGATTTAAATCATAATAACCTCTCATTCTCCTGTTTCGCAGTATTATTTAAACCCTAAATGTCACCTACATGATCTGTTACAAAAAACTCTGGTCAGAACAAGCTGGCATTCATCGAATTTTAATATAATTAACGCCACTGACGAGATAAAATAATGTCGTAAATCATTTTAACGACACAGTAATCCACATACGTATACTTTGGCAAGTTTATCTGAAGCCGTGAAAGGAATGCAGTCGAAAACATTAGATATTGCCACGTTTAACTATGAAAAAGCTAAAGTGCTAAGTATGTAGTGATAATAACGAGAAAAGAGACTTTATATTATTAACAATATGATTAAACGTCAACTCTTTAATGTGTTTTTTTTCCTTTGATTTTGTCTATTAACATTATTTTTCCAATTTATGAATATTGAAAGATCAACACTTTTCCAAATTTGTTATGGGCTTCTTCAAGCTCTGGCAGCGTTGTACGAAAACCATAATTACCACACCCTCCGAATTACATAATTGGTGATTTTTTATCTAAAGCTGACTTCTTATTGGCAAGCGCGTGCGTGTGTTCTTTCCTCTCACTTCGTCAATTGTCTGATATTGATTTATTCAGTGGCGTTGGTATTGTCAGTGACCTTTGTATTTTCAGTTTTACTTGGTAAAATAGGTTACCGTACGCCATTTGCACGTTTATGACAGATATGCGCCATGTTTCCTCGCCTCTTACCGATGCCCCGTAGCTTCAGATAAACTTGCCAAACTATACTTAGTTTGTGAGTTGGTACCAATGCTAAATTCTGTTGTACCAATTTATATTTTCAAACTAGCTTCCTGATAACGTCACCAAACTTACTTTTCAGTGATACATCTTGCAAAGTTCGTCATTGTAATCTTAAACAGTTTCAATCCCTTTGAAAACTTTTTCTCACCCATTACACGAACTCCATTCTCATTGTTCCCTTTCAAGTTTCCCCTCTTTTTTTCTCTCAAAAAGGACATCGTCATGGCAACTTTACTTCCGAAAAAATAAGCAGGATTTCAATTTTTTTTTCTATCAGAAAACGATGTAAAATTGGGTAAAAGTTCAGTGTCTCGTACTACATCTCAACAGAATTGGAGGAGGGTCAAAAAATCCTCAAAAATGTCTCTCTTTAAATTCACGTACTCCTTATAAATAATGTTAATAACATTTAAATATTGATGGAAAAAAGTTGTGATATTTTATATAGTTCATTCAGTTGAAATAACATTTATAAAACGTATAGGATGATGATGCTAAATGATAAATACATTAAGCCGGTCACATGTGGTGTTGGGAATATTTTTTTTTCGACACATATGGTCTTGATTAACAAAACATCACATTACTGGTTTTTTTTAATAATGTTTTGTTTTATTAAACTTCGCATTAGCTACGAACTTCGATCATTAGATTATATTGATACGCTGATGGATATAGCGGATGTGATAAATATTTAAATATTATGTGAAAGAAGAAGGAAGGGGAGATACTCCAGCCAAAATTCCTATAAGTCGATTGTTCCAACTCGAACGCAACAGTTTTTGGTCCTTCGAGCCGGATTTGTATGTAGTAGCTATGCATTCTGACAAACTTAGTACCATTTGGAAGGGAATTGAATGCCTGATAAAATATACCCTGTATATTATTGAACTGCATTGGAATCGCTATTAAAGTTACATAACTTCATAAATAGAGATTACACAAAGCACGTTACGCATTTGGCACGCATCAGGAAGCTTTTTCTTGAAAAAAAAAGCTGTTGCTGACAGAAAAAATCATATTGTATTGACAGGGGAGAAATTGTATAAGAAAAATTATAATGCTTTACAAAAAATACAGCCCTAATCAGACGATGTGGGTAGACATAAAATGCTATATCCCATTTTTTTTTCAAATCAGTAAACACCCTTCGTAATAATACAGCCAACAAATGCACGAACAGCTAATGTCTATATTTAAACTTGGAAAGTATTTGCTTTAGACTGGAAATCTGTTGGCGAACACCGGAAACAATTAGTAGTTTTTCATTCAGAATAAATTCAATGATAAAATGAATCGAAATCATCTTTTTTCTCTCTTACACTCAGCTAACTAGGTTTTATTAGATGATCTACCAAATACAGACGGTCATATACGTCGTCTATAGGGGGAACATTCGTGGACAAAAATAAATGAAAAAAGGCAGTCATAGAAATTATTCATTTACTGATCTGAAATTACAAATAAGGAAACCCCTTTTGAAAGTTTAACTGTACTCCCATGGTTATTGAAAATATATGAAAATAATTAGCCCCATGTTAAGATTTCTCCGTACGCCCATGATATAAGTATATTGAATAAATTAGCATTCTATTAAATCCTTCAAAAGGGGTACAATCTAGGCGTGTACGTCACATTGGCATGTCGGTGATGATGATGACCCTTCGCCCTTAACAAAATTCGCTGAGGAGGTTTTCACTTCAAAAATGAAGAGTAGAAAATCGAAAGAAATGAAGGAAAAAAATCCTTCTTGTCAAAAATATATTTTAAGTACAAATACATGAATGCATAAATAAAAAAAAACTTGTACTGTTCAAATTATCATGTGTACGCCTATGATTTAGATCAATTGAGCCAATAAAAAAATATCCGAAGATTACTCATTACAATAGTTTACTTTCTACCGTGTTTTGAAGCCAAACTCTTTGAATAAAATGATTAAATGAATTAAGACCGGGTATGAATTGGATCGAGAAGAATGTTGGCACTTTAATTTCAACATCTGTCTACCAACTAATCACGATCGTTTTGAGTATTTAGAAATAAAGTACCTACAAAAAAACTAATAAATAGTCTCGTCTCCGTTGGCTGTTGATTTGTTGTCATGAGATCTTTATAAAAAGCTCTGATCTTTTTCTTATAGTTTGTTCACTCGGTCTTTCTTGGAGAAATCCTTCCCTGGGTCCTCTGATCCTAGAAGAGACGATAATGTGTGAAGCTGCTTCCTCTTCTTCCATAAATCTGCAAGATATAACCTAGTTGAACTTTTAAGTATGATTCAACGTCCTCCGTGGCATATGGCCAGGGAAGTAGTTGTTGCTTGTTATTTAAACGGTCACTGTCTTTGGAAAATATTTTTCAAAACTTATAAAACATGGTTTTATACAATTTTATCAATATCGTGTTGAAATAAATGAATAAATCGTAGATATTTCCAATTTTATTGTAGATTATTTTGAAACCACTACATTTCCTGCGTGATTAACCACCGGTTAATAGCTTTTTCTCCTTTCAAATTTCAATTAATTTACTAGCAATCTGATTTTGATGTTTCCTCAACCTTATATAAAAATTATATACAATGTAGGTACAAAAAAAGTACAATTATTGTTAAATTAGTGTTATTTATTTCAATTACAACTGCAGAAATCTCTGGTAATAATTACTAGTTGTTGAAGTTACTTTCTCCAGAATTGGTGCTTCTGTATCTTCAATTCAATATGAATTTAACAAATGGTAATATAATAAATAGTTTTCTTCCACTACTAGCTGTGAAGTTGACAGTTATTGCTTCTTCTAGCCAACTGAAAAGTTGAATTTCTCTAATAGTAGTTAAAATAATTTTCTATTATTAACCTAGGTCAATAACGCACAAATTCAAATATTTTGAGAATTCAGGGATGTATGTATGTATGTATTTTGGGGTGATAGTCACTGAGACCTAAAATATCTATTGTGCCCCCTTACTTCTACTTAGTTTCTGAGGAGAATCTCAGAAACTCGTAGTTCCTTTAATCCTATATCCCGGAGGAATTTTAGGATGTCTGCAGGCTTCAACTTGAGTAAATGTTCCTCTTCTATCCAGTAATCTCCCATGTGCTGTGCTCTGGGATTCTGAAGTGCTGTGCAGTCGGAAAGTATGTGGATCAATCATCTCTTTTTCTCGGCTTCACCTATTTCCTCCAATATTATCTTGGGGCTGATTCCGCAAAAGGGTTCAGGCCCCCACAAAGGTATTTCAGTCACCCTCTTTGCTAGCTCATCTGCTATTTCATTTCCTTCTATTCCGGTGTGTCCTGGAATCCATAGTAAGGTGATTATATTGTTCTCGCCTAGTTCAATGAGTTTGTCTAGGCATTCCCACACCATTTTGGAACTGATCACACAAGAGCTCAGTGCTTTAATGGCTACTTCACTATCCGACATTTTGATAATCCTTTTTCTACTGTATTCTTTATCAATATTGAACTGGTAGCACTTTCTTATGGCGTGAATTTCCGCTTGAAAGATACTTGGGGTTTTTCCCAAGCTTTGGTTCCTGGCCGTTCCTTCTATTGCTTTTTAGCCCTCATTGAATGGCATTCTTTCCAAGTCTACCATTCCTTCTTGTTGTTCAATTTCTTTGAAAAGTTATATACGTCATGTGGCATGTCCCAGGTTGTCAGATTTAATAAGAAGTGAGGAGGTTTTTTTTTTAATGATTCCCTCTCTACCTATCTTGTTCTTTCTGCAACGCTTTCCACCACTATATGTAGAGGGGTGAGGTTGAGAATATTTTCCATGGCTGCCGTTGGGCATGTCCCAGCGTTGCCAGCACTATTACGTTCGTAATAGATCTAGTACCAAATGAATTTATTTATTACGCTATTACGCCGCTTTGCAATTTATTACGTTTTATTATTTTGGTTAGAGAACAAAAAATCGAAAACAAAAATCTCAGACATAACACATCGTTAACAAAAAAACGCTTTAATTTTGCCTTTACCCCGCTGTTGGCATTGGCTTTACTCCTTGGCTCCTTGCACTGGCACTACTGGCAGTGCAATGAAATTCGGCGTTCGACTTTTGACATTTGACATAGACAAATCAAAATCTTTCTCTATGACTTTTGATGTCACGACCATAGATATGGTGACGACTATTTAATCTCTTCCTAGCTTCACATTTTTTCCAAGAGTATTTTTATTAGAAGTTTTTCTCAATTAGATATTATTTTTACAATTTCTCTTCGTTTTTTTGTTGTTTCGTATATTTTTTTCTTGAATCTATGCAATAAAAGTTTTATTTCCTTATTTTCCTTTGGAAATTTTGATTTCAAGAAAATGTCAACAGTAAACATGTTCATCTTCAGCGACATCTATTAACCGTTCGCACCACATACAGAAAACTTCAAAAAAAATCTATTACGAACAAGTCCTAACCTATTACGAAATTCAACAAAATTTAGTACGAAAAACCAGAAGCTGCTGGCAACACTGATGTCCTGATTGCTCCTGTAATAAATATACAGACTAGTCTTTGAATTTTGGAGAGGTTTTCTCTCGTCGTCAATAGGCTAGTTCTACTACTCAACGCAATGGCTCCATAAGTAATGATTGGTCTCACTATGGCAGTGTACATCCAGCTTAGGATTTTTGGGTTACAACCCAAGGGATAGTAGTTCGACAAAAACTTGTGCAACATAATTTTGTATACCCAGGAGATTGTCTTTAACATATTTGCTGCATGAAATTACTTATCAAGATAAAATTATTTGAATAAAAATGCCATTAGTTCAAAATTCGCACTCAACCAAAAATGACTGATGACATAACGAGTACGTTCATAATATATCGAAAACTGACAGTGTACTTGTCAGTCAGACGACGGGGCAATCGCTTTTCGTGGTGCGTTTGTGAATTATTTTTAATTTTTGTCTTAAATTTGGCAATTAGTGGAAAAAATTGTATATACATCATGGTGGTGAAGACATTTCTAAACCTCTCACCTTATTCAGCTCGGTCAATAATAATAGCCTCCACCACCTTGGTTTATAATATACCATTGTAACTACATCCCAACAAAATCAATTTTTATTAACATCCCCGGTAGTATATTATTGTCCAAAAAGTTACTTTTATCAAGAAATATTTTGACGTTCTATCTTATTTTGCACTCAACCTAGAAGAAAAATGCAAAAACTTTTACATGAACGCCTCGAAAAAGAAAAAACAAAAGCGACACAATATGATGTTAAAAAATATCTCCCCGAAGACATTCAGAAAGTATTTTGACTGAGACTTAGACAAGCGGGAAGTAAACACGGAATTTATTTCCGGATGTTATTTATTGTATGAATCGGAGAAACGTACGACCCGATGAAATATTTCCCGAAGAAAAAACATTATTTCAGAGGTAGATTTCCAACAAAAACAATTTTAAATCGTGCTATAACAGAGTTGGGAATTTCGGTTTTTAAAAGATATCTTTTTAAATATTTAATAGACTAATGTATTCCAATTTCTGTTCATGACAGATAAAGCCAGTTTAATTCCGACTGCAGAACAATAACAATCAATCATAAACCTTGTAAATGGTATTAGATTTTCAGTGGGGATGCCGCAGTACTGAGTAATCTTTACCTCAACTGATTAATTCAGCCGCTGTCCATTACGCACTATTAATACGGTTCACAAGCTGTAATGTATTGAGTTGAAACTTAATCTAATCAATTTTGCACTCATACCACAGATTATAAAGAGAACGGATACGAAAGCTTGACAGAGAACAGTAAAAAGAGAGAGAGATGGGTGGACATACCCATGTAAATGCCCATCGTCTTATGTCGACTCCGTTCGGGCTGCTTCGCGAAATTTCTCAACAGGGTTGTCAATTTGCATAATATTTCCTTCAATTTACGATCATAGATCAAATATTTTATAAGCATTTTTTTAAGTGTGATAGTTATACAGATTCAAATATTCGATAATTACTTGTTTTACTATTTTATTAACATTAAAAGAATTATACAATTAAAAAGATTATAATGTATAAAAATCATACAAATTCAGAAAATATTTTAAACTGGCATCATCACAGCCATACCGAGTTGAAGGTCCAAGGTCATTGACGACGGAGCTGAAAATCGTTTGATGTTTTACCGGGATTCGTATCTGTTCTCTTTATAATCTGTGCTCATACTGTACAATTAATGATTCTTTTATTATTTTTCTTCATTAAAATATTGGAAATTTTTCATTTGTCCCAGTTTTATCACCATATTATTGTGTCACATCCATATATGAATATCGATTTTAAAACGACTTGAAACATTTTTATCAAACAACAAATAATTACGGTACATTTTTGTTGGCACTTATTTTTATTGTGCTCTTAAGGAAAACCATTAAATTATCTTTTACGCCACTACCGGTGTTTTTCGTGATATCGACTTCCGTGTAGCTTATCCACTACCACTTATCAACATCTACGTACGTAATAGCACGTTCCTTCAACTCGTTAACATTATTCCGACACAAAATATTTTCGTTGCCATAATTCGTAAAAAAAAGAACGGGCGCTAATTGAACATTTTGACTTGTCGAAGAAATTAATAGCTCCTTATTTGGTAATGAACTAGTGATTTGGGTCACTAATACGAAAAATTGAAAAAATCTTATCTAACTTCTCTGTATCTGTAGAGAAGGGAGGGTGAGTGTAGGCTCACAGCACTTAGGCCACGTGTGACCCATTGTACATCCTCCCGAGGAGTTGTCCTCCTAGGTCATCGTCCATCCTGTCCTTCCCACAGGAAGGTGGTCAGGTCACTAGTAGACATCTCCTTTATATCGGCAGGTGTAGGCCAAGACTCACCGAACACACACTCTTTCATTGCCGATAACTCCGGACACTCGCATAAGACATGCCTTAGTTGACAGTGGCAGTCATAAATCCTACTGTTGAACGTAGGTTTTTCCTGGTCATCGCCATATATTTCTTCGACGCAGCTTCCCAGGGTAATCCTGGCAAAACTGCATCCTTTGATATCATCCCATATATCTTAAGGGATTGAGTTTACAGTGACAAAGAAGAAGTCTTGAGATGTGAACATCAATACGGTAAAACTACTTGGAAGGGAGAGAAGAATAATTGGGCAAAGTCATCGATGGGCGTGTGCTCAGTGACCCCCTATTTTAACCGCTGTTGCCAAATGTACTTATCTGTAAAAGCTATACCCAATTTTTTTCGGCAACAATGTCAAATACCAATAATTGTTAAATCGAAACCAGTGTATAGATTTGATTTATTGCAGATTATAATTTTTACAAATTTTTCTTGAAATATATCATTTTATTCGTATTTGTGTTTGTAGTTTTCTCCCACTAAATACGGCGTTATCCCGTATTGAAAGCAAAATAACTTATTTATTCCTTAAAAAGTACCAAGTACCATTCTAAACTGGCAACGCTGCTTTCGCATCATATTGGTAGCTGGAACTGAACACACGCCCAGCGCTGACTGCCCTCAATTATTCTTCTCTTTCTTTCAACTACCTTTTCTCACATTTTCCTTGTCGTACTTGCGTAAATCGTAAAGACTTTTCGCAATCTATATATTATCTACACTATTTTGTATCCTGCCACTTACCTTATATTTTATTTACACAAAATCCTTCGCTGACAGGGGTCTCGTTAGGATAATACATCATCCTTTTTTCGTTTCTTACTAGCCTCATTATCGCTAAACGCTTGTCTACGTTCAAATGATTTTACGTTTTTCGTTGGTAAGTTCCGAATTAATGTTTCGTTTTCCACACAATTTGAAAATAAACCTCGCCATATTTCACTGCCGAGAGAAAGTGCTGGTGAGATGCCCAGTTTTTTTGGTTTTAAATAATTTCTTGGGAAAAAGGCGCCCTAAAATCTCTCTTGAAGGTTAAAACTTTTTCTCGAGTTAACGTGAAGAGATGAGAAAAACGTAAAATGGTCAACATGTCTGTCTGTCTGCTAAAGGTCACATTCTTAATAGAATAATTTATGATTCAGTTTCCATCTAAATTGAGCTAAGCAATTTCCAAAATTCTGAGGCAAATGGAGTAATTTCTGTGCCATAAGAAGAAATAAAGTTTTCTATTTGAATGACTAAGTAATATTTTTTTCATAATATCATACATGGTATACTTTTCCTCTACTAACTATCTCTTAGCTCCAGTTTCCCGAAATTCTCTAATATTTATTCACTTGATGATAACTGATTACTCCCAATTTATTTTTATGACCTATACCCGCAGTTTATGAAGAAAACCTTAATGATTTAATATGGGGGCAATTAAATAACACATTTATTTTCCAGTTCGACTTTTTGTCACAATGTTAGTAATTGAGAAATTTTAACAATATTTTTTTTGTTAAATTGGTGGTAATTATCCGGAATGGGGAAGGGACAATAATTTTACAAAATTTTGTAGAGATTTCTCTGTAATTTTCTTATTATTTTCCAAAATACTATAAATCATGATGCTTTCTGCTTATGGGAATACATAAAATTCTTTTTAGCCCGATTGTAAGGGATCGGGAAGATTCTTTTGAATAACTATCCACTTTTCCCTTTTTACTTTTAATTTTTTTAGTCCTGAATTGCCTTTTCTTTTCAAAAATCCATTGGGATTTAAAAGCAAGGTTGACAGGTCTAACACAATTTAATTTAAAACTTATTATTGGAACTTTAGTTCTTTACATCAGGTTAGGTTTGAGCGATAGGGGGTCGCGACGCAAAATATCTGACCGTTACGTTACGCTACTTCGTTGTACCTTGCTTGCGTTCGTGTGCCCTCTCCTGAGTCAATCTCTCATTTACGAAGCAGCGATTCCTATGCTTCGGCCGGGAATCGAACCCGGGCCGCCCGCGTAGCAGGCGAGCATTCTACCACTGAACCACCGATGCTATATCACCAAACCACCGATGCTATATCACTAAACCACCGATGCTATATTAAAATTCTATGCAAAGCTGGTGATCTACTTGAATTTGTTCGGATAAATGTTCACTATTATTTCCATAATTTTTTTCGCGCGATTGATCTTTTTTGTTTATTTACAGCATCGGTTGTCAGGACGGTAGGTTGTGTTTACTGGTTTCTAAGTTTAACACGTCGGTGAGTGATTTACTTACCGTTCAGACGTCGAAAAGTAATAAATAGCATAAAAACAATTTCACCAAAATGCAAAATATATTTTAAACCTTAGACAATCTAAGTTTTAAACTGATCGAGAAGTATAAATGTCACTTTTGACATTTCGTTCATTTCGAAGAAATTTAAATTATTTTATTCGGAATTTATTTCAATACGATCGCGCAAAAATGGTATAAGCATCTCGAACGTTAAGGATAATTACAACGTTTGCATGTAGATTCCTCTCGTGAAATTGGACAAAATGATATGAGGATTAAGGAGTTTAGCACATTTACAGGGTGTTGAATTTTTAAAAACTTGAATGTTTCAATTCTATAACTTTAAAATGGATGGATAAATTGATTTGACATTTGGCAGGTTGTTTTTAAATGTAAAAGGGCATATTTTGATAGAAATGGTAGTTTGTACAACTAGTGTGGACATGATGGCCATATCGCACGAGGACGAAGTTTGAGCACGACGCCGTAGGCGGAGTGCTCAATAGTTCAAGTGCGATATGGACAATCCACACGAGTCGAACAGCATATTTTTATTAATAATTTTTTCCGCAAATCGCTGGGAAATTTTGACATTCCTGTCAAAATTTCTTGAAGAAAAAGTCAGGACTTCCTTACTGTAAGGAAATGTCATTTCCTTACTGTAAGGAAATGATATTTCCGTACAGTTGTTAGTGTTCTACATAAATGATTGAAAACACATTGCTTATAAGGAATTAATTTATATTTTGAAAACATCAAGTCATTGCTGAATACATTTTTAAGATCAATTTGTTATATTTACAGTAATTTGACAGTTAGTACAATTATTGAACATTGGAGGAACACTCTCAGAACTATGAGAAACATTTTGGACAATATGCAGGGTGGTAGGGTCATTTTGTTGAATATTTTGTACTGTGAAAATTTTATTTGCCACCTCAACCTTATTGTTAAGCGATTCTTCGATATATCCTTCAGCAACGTTTGATGACTTCCATCCGCCATGCCTCTTTAAACTAGTTATGTCGGCACCAGAGTCAACCAATATTGTTGCAGAAGACCGACGAAAGCAGTGACCAGTATATTCTTCCGGATTTACCAAGTTCAAATAAGTAGCAACTATTTTGGGCATTTTTCTAAATTGATGAATTCCTACCACTTGTCTACAACCCTTTCCGCTTTGATATTTGAAGAAAAATCGGTCACTGTTCATATTTTCTGGTCTTAACCAAACATACTTTCGATAAACATTCAAGTAGATCTGATTAATTACAAATGATCTTGGTTTGTTGGTTTTCGAATCAGGTATGCTGATTAAAAGCTTAGATTCTAAGTCTTCTATATCGTGTACAGTCATTCGGACTAACTCATCCATTCTACAGGCCCCAGAAATACCAAATATTACAGCCACCTAAAAAATAAATAAAGCTATAATCTAAATAGAAATTAAAACCTTTTAAATTACCTTAATCATTAAATTTTTTTTATCTGGAGCTTCCTGGATAAATTTTTCAATTTCTTCCTTCGTTAAAATCTTAGATTTCTTTGCCCTATAACCTTGAGCTTGCCGTTTCAATAAAGAACGAAGTTTTGAGTATGTAGATATATCTACATTGTGTTTAAGTGCAAGGGTTGACTTCAGCATTGAATAATTGGCCCATAATGTTGAAGATTTCATCTTTAAACAAAGGTCTAGGAAGTATGCCATTACAACATTTTCTGAGAAAGAACTCGTATTTTTACTCATGCGATAATCCATAAAACGTCTGTATGCATTTTCGTACTTTTCTCTTGATTTCTTTGGCAATAATTCTAATGAAGCAGTATTCACTGCCTCAACCAGCTCTGGAGGAGTCCCAGGAATGGAAATTTCATCATCACTTATCATTTTACTTTCGAGAACACCAGCAATTAAATTTATAAGCGTCAAGTTTGACAATTCAACCTCAATACGTTTCCATAGTAACCCAAGTAATTTTATTAGGAATTTCAAAGCACCATTTATTTGGGAATAAAATTATCGCGTTTTTTTTTAAATCAATCAATATCTGTCGAATTTTAAACGATTTGCGGAAAAATAGTATGTTTACCTCGTAGGAAAAGCCACATTCCTGGACTCTGTGTTGCTAAGTCTTTTGCTTTTTTGCTAAGCTTTTCCTACCCGGTAAACAATGTACTATTACCTTCACTTGTGAAAAACCACCAGGAACCTATAGCGGGATGGAAATACCGAGATATTGATTTCTTATTTCGTATAAAAATTGTCTATAATATTCTCATTATAATTTATAGCTCGAAAAGTTTACAAAACTGTTTTTTGTGTGATGTTATCGTTCAATATCCATTTAATGATTGTTTACCTAATACTTGGAAATGGGAAACTATTTTTAAAAGAATTTGGAATATATCGAATTTTATAGTCTACACGACCAATTCGTTGAAAGCTGTTGACTTTCCATTCAACTTTTCTTTTCCATCACTTTATTACTAAAGTCGGTTCGTTCTCAAGAAAACCGCAATAAGTAAAATCACGTGGTCCCCTAGAGCTAAAATTTAAATGCGAGTCGTTGCAGAATAGATCACGAGTGGTCTTTGTTTATAAGCGGCTTTTCTTGGAATCGACCAGACTATAGAAATATGTTCTGTAATACTTCGAGTACTTCCAAAAAAAAATCACACTTCTGCTTTCTGCCGATCATCTTTAACACGTAAAGAGCCGTGGTGAGTGTAAGGAGCCGACAATTTTTTGACATCAAAATATTTCTGTGGGTCTATGTAAGGCACCATACCAAATTTTGCTTCTGACCTCGGTGGATAATACTGTCCCACCGAATCAATGTAAACTATATTGGGATAGATTCTTGAATATATGGCTTCATTTTAGTCTATTTGGCCTGCATGTGGTGGAAAAATCTCGTCTGGCCATTAGGAACCGATTTTTTTTTATCATGGCGGCATTTTACGTGTTAAACCAATCTCTAGAATCTAGTCCCGCTTCTCCCGCTGTTGTAAGAGACGTAAGTAATAGTATTCGCTATTTTTTGTATTCATTATTATTAATTATTATTATTGTTACATATTTAAATGTGAATGATTCAATGTTTTCAATGTTTGTAAAGAAAAAAACTACAGCATGGCACCATCACAATATTTTGTTTGGCAACGTCATCGTCTTTTTATCGTACATAAACTATACCTATGCATTTTCAATGAAACGTTTTAGCAATATACAGGGTAGCCAAGAAAAATTGATTACCTATAAACTGTAATACGGAACGTAATAATAAGAAAATTAACTGTGGAAAAGCCGTACACTCAAGAGGATTTATACGTTTTCTTTTCTATTTTATTGGTAACTAAGTTTTTCCAACATTATTTGTTGAGAAAGTAGTATATTTGTACTCACGCGAAGTCGAAAAGTTTCTCCATTACCTAAAGCGTTTAAAATTGGATAAAAGCAATCTTTATTGAACCCTTTTAACAAATAAAAAAACAGGAATTTTCTGTTTGTGGAATATAAAATTCGCACAACTCAAAATAGCGGTTTTATTACATAAAAAAACTTATAGAAAAACATAATAAATTAAGACACAAACTTATAAAAATTTTATCAAACGAATGAAGTGATAAATTATAGATTTTATATATTTGCTTTATGCTTTGAAATGAGGAAGTTGTTACAAAATATAAACAATACTCTTAAAGTATTTTTAGTATGTTAATTATTTAATATAAATATTGACGACATAACAAATGATGACTAATAATAATTAGAAAAAAAAACGGTATTTTATAATAAATTATACAGGTTGTATCAGAAGTTCGTACCTTGGGAGAAGATGATTCTAAAAATAACGATAGTACTTCATGTAAGATTTGTTGAGCTTGTATAGTGCGTTGAGGCTTACTTATCCGGCATGACGCTGTCCAGAGACAACTCTTATATTCGACGCGTTTTTTTCGGTGTTTTCTATGATTTCACTTTCACAATTTATGAAATGAAAATCCTCCAGGTTATGTTATTGTGATATTTATTTCCCAGTAGATTTGTCTTTTGACCGTACTCTCCTGAAATTTCAATTCAATATTTATATTTTTGTGATATTTACAAGAATTTTTCTGTTGAAAATGCGTTTTTTCGAAAATTTCATCACACTATTTGAAAACTTAGTCGATAGATCCCAAAAAATCCCATATAATGAATTTTCAGCATTGCTCATACCACAAAATTTGTGTTGTAAATTTTGAACAAAGCTGTGTAACTCCTGTCCACATTTTTCGTTGTGTAACTCCTGCCATGACCAAAACATTTATAGCTTCAAGTTTTATCTTGTCTTCAACCCAAAATTTTCTTCCACGTTGCCTGACGAAAGGGTTTAATTATTTCCCCCCATACTCTTGATTCTATAAAGAGAAAAAATATATGTCTAAAGGGATGAACTTTGAAAAGTTAGATGAATTGGTATTTCGCCAAAGTCTTGAAAGGAATATCCAGATGGATGTCTCAAAGGGCAAATTTCTAAACTTGGTATAATTAAAAAGTTGTAAATGTAAAGCTGGGGTAATGTATTTGGTGGAATAAACGTTAAATTATAGAATCAGAAGTGGGATATTTTTTATGTATGTTTAAGAAACTTGGTGATTTGAAATAAATGGTATAGATTTTAGGATGACACTTTTCCAATACCATGTTATTTTGTTTTTTATTAAGATTAACTTTATTATCTTTCTTCAATGAAAAACAATGTTTCAAAGGGGATTGGAAAAAAAATCATTCAAGGATTATTGCATTCCAATACTCTATGTACCTTTTGAAAAAAACTATTCAAACAATGGGAAGTGGAAGACGCAGACATGGAATGATCAAATTATAAGGAAATATTTAAAGTCGATTGAAAACCTTAGAAATCTGTGATTATAAATATTTTTGTATAGAATAAAATGTTTTGAATCCGCTAATAATTTTTTGAAAAATATAACTGCGTATAAACAAAATACGTCAAACATGCGAAGGAATGGACAAAAGAAATTAGTAATTTTATTAGTTTCTAAGGTATTTTTTTGTCGTTTTTCTAATGCGTGTGGAGTAGTTCGTGACCTAGCGATTCTTATCGGTATTTTTTTTGTTGTTGTAAGCTATGCCATAAACACGGTGTAAAATCGAAATTAGGTTTTGTTTTTGTATTTCTAGATAAAGATCTTACAAATAAATTGACGGTTTTTTTTCCAAAAAAATTGTATAATATATTATACTACTAATTGCGAATTGGTTAAAAAGGAATGCTAGCACTTTTTGCAACCTTTTCAATTCATGTACAGACTTCCACCAAAATGAAAATTTGAATTCTCTAAGGTCGTAGAAAAAATATAACTTGTAGCCATGCGTTTGAAGCTCTTGTGTGCACCTCTCACTTGTGCATCAACTTTCTATGCTTATTTTATTGGAAAATTCCACTACAAACTTCCATGTTCATATTAAAACGTCGACTCTGGAACATCAAATAAACTTTTACCGAATTTAAAATTATAAATTTATTTTCTTTGTTAATAAAGTTATCCAATTTGTATTCAGTTTGGTGTTGATTTTTGAATTATTATAAAACAATACACATCAACAATGCTTTTATTCTCTTTTTTTTGCTTATTTCCCCAACAAAACGGCTGAGTCGTATGAAAATAATTTGAGAATAAAAAAAAACAATGACAGAGGATCGATATACCAGCGTTATATTTATAGCCGAGGGCTCTTATTCGAGCAAACGCCTAACCAATGTAAAACACTCAGTAGCGTGCACGCTGTAGTCTAAAAAGATGTGAAATTAAAGTAGAAAGTATATTTTATTTACGATAAAAAGACGATGACGTTGCAAAACAAAATATTGGGATATTGCCAAGCTGTAGTTTTTTTCTTCACTTAACGAAAACTAGAAAAGTCAATCTGATGTTAGATTGACAGTTCTTAATAATAATGAATACAAATGAGGCCCCCATTTCGGCATTCTAGTTCAAAATAGCTTAACAAAGATGTTATCATCTCTTGACATTTACTGTTCAGCTGCTTCAGGATTTTATTAACTACACACTGCAGATTTGCCTAAATAATTATGAAGAAAATAACTGTTTTTTTAATCTTAAACAAACAATTAATTTAAGCACCAAAAAAACTTGTAAATATTAGACGATGATCGAATGTCAATAAACGTCAAAACAAACTGGGGAATTTTAACAGTTGATCTGACAACGTCTTAAAGTTATGCCAACCCGTTAGCTCTAAATTGCCCTGGCTGTTTAGGATAAATTATATTTACGGCTGGTAAATTAATATTTTTTTATCGTAAAAATCCTATAGAAACAGCCGACACTGTCAATCGAATGGTTGTTGGTTACTTACCTTCAGTTTTCCCCTTTTTATAAATAATTTTTTGACTTAAATAGACTTTTCCGGTTGTTTCTTTTCATAGTAAAAAGCTATAAAATCAGTAATTATTTTGTTCCAAATATATTTCTTTGAATATAGTTTTATTTATATCGATTATTATATTAAATACCCCAGTATATTTTCCTCCCCTAACGAACGACGTAGCAATCACGATGCGCAAAAAAGTCGTCCCAATTAAATGGAACTACCCTTCCGTAAAAACTGAAAGGTTACGTCATATCGTTATGCTCGGACCGAATTGACATTTTGATGAACTTAACTGTTGCCTTATACATATTTTACGCGGCCTTCTCTGTAATTGGCTACATCGCATTTTTGTTTTATAAGGGCATGTCGCAAAGAACGTCGTAGGATATTATTTATATAGGGGGGTTATTAGCAGTCTCCCATTTTTTTACGTAATTTCATAAGGTGCTATTATTGAAAGTAATCGTAAAGGAAATTGTTCTCAAATAAATAAACCCCTATTGAAATTTTTTTGTACGTCCAAGGTTAATGGAAATAAAATGAAAATAAATAGAACCCCTGCTAGATTTTATTGTACGCCTATTGTAAATTGGATTTATTATAAATTAATTAAACCCATTTAAAATTGAAAATTTGGAAAATATTGTGGTTTAATTTTCTAAAAAATGAACAAAAAAAAATAATGGAGGAATATCACAAAAGATTTTAAGAAATATCGAACCCGTCACTCCATCGTTCGCCTTTCCACTTTCATTTGCAGAAAATTAATCCATGTAACATTTCCCATTTCCGAAATCCCAATCCCTATCATCAAAGTTCCCGACGTCTTTGCAAGAATTCCGGGATGCTCTGACTTGAGGCTGATTGAAATCATTGTGAGAAGTTTCACATTGAGCGGAAAAGAATACACTCCATTCATTTGCCTTCTCGCTATCTATCGATATTAGTGGAACAAAGGAAATCAAGTGAAATGTAATTGAATAATATGCTGACATATGTATCAATATAACAGATGAGTCGATAGATTTCGCGTGCAGTTTACATTCAAACAGTCACACTAATAATGAGCCTTTTTAGCTAAAATCTCCTAAAAAATATGATAAAAATTGATGAAAAAATATACTGAGAAGTCCCATTGTTCATTTCGAGTATAATATTGACCATTTACTTGAATCAGAATTGCTTTATCATTGTAAAAATTGATAAAATCTTCTTCTGACTTTCTGTATCTGTAAGATTTTGAAGGGTGGGTGACCCCACTGCACATAGGCCACAATTGGCCCATTGTGCATCCTTCTGAGGTTCAGACTTCCTTCTAGCTCGTCATCCAGCCTACTTGTTTGAAGTAGGCGATAACGTCGGATAACGTCGCCAGAAGTAAGCTCCCTCATGCTGGCTTGTGTTAGCCTGTACTCGCCGAATACAGAAAACCTAAATTGAGAGTGTCGGACATTCACAAAGAATGTGGTCGACAGTCTCATCTTCCTGTTCACATCCTACAAATTGAAGTGTCAGACAGACCCAGTCTGTAGGGTTTTCGTAGGTGGCAGTGACCGGTCAGAATACCCGTGGCTGTCCGAAGGTTCTGTCTGTTCATAGTCACGTATTTTTTGGCTACTGCAGCAGTTCCTTGGCAAGCCTGCAACCTTCTGCATCGTCCCATCTACCCTTAAACTTTTCAAGGGACTGTTCCTTTATTAGGTCAATCATAGCCGACAACGACAGACCAATGAAAGTGCCAGGTCCCAAGAGTTTTTGGGAAGCTGCTTTCCTGGCTAGTGGGTCGGCAATGTTGTTACCTTACGATTTACTGTGGCCCTTGATCAAGCCTTGAGTGACTTCGTTGTTGCTACAGGCTTCGACACTCCAGTACTAGGCCGTGGTCTGTGATACGTGGTCTATTCAGGGCTAGTGCTTGTCTACTATCCGTAAGGATGTGAATTTTATTACCTGTGGTGTTTCTTTTGGTAATCTCTTTTGCGGCGTTGTAGATAGCAGTGAGCTCTGTTTGAAATTTGTGGTGAAATTGCGTCCGTATTTGCCTGCAGCAGTGGAACCTCATAGAGCACCTCAAGCCACAGGTTACGTTTCAATCCACCAGATCCTACGTCAGGTATACCGGTAGAGCGTATGTGTGTCATGTTCATCAACATAACCTCCTTGATGTGTATGTCAAGGGGAGTGAGACCAAGGATTACCTCCATCGCTCTGGTTGGTGTGGTTCTAATGCCTCTTGTTGTATTGAGGCATGCTGTTCTCTGGATTTGGTCCAGTTTACGGACGACTGTCAGCTGGTTTGCTTCAACTCCCCAGGCAATCGCGCCGTACGTTAGCATAGGTCTGATGATGGCAGTGTAGATCCAGGCAGTAACCCTGAGTGACATTCCCCAGGTACGGCCGATGGTTCTGCGACACTGTTCATAAGAAATTTTTTTACTCTGTTTTCTAGAAGAGAGTTCCATAACTTACTATCAAATGTGACACCTATATTCTTCCGGCTTTAAACGACTTGGAACAGTACAAATAAAGTTAAGGCGTTGACTATATTTTAGACCTATTTTAGACAATTCACACATTATTCAAAGAGTACGCGGTTGAAACAGAGAAGAACTTTTTCAAACAACAAGCTCCGAATCCGTTTTTTAAAAAGGAAGAATTTTGAAATGTAAAATCGTTGGAAAACCCTCGGTATGTGAAAATATCAAGAAGGGGAAGGAAACATGAATAATTCAATGTATAATGTTAGTTTTCTTCCTCCTTCGGTGTCATTTAAGTAGTCAGTAGTAGTTAAGCAGTCAGTATCTAGTCTCATGTATAGTTTTTTTTATTCTATAAATTTGATTTTAATATATTTTCTTTATTTCCAGGTAAGTTTCGCAAATTAACTTAAGCAGATTTGGTAAGATTTTCATTACAATCTCTACATAGGCATATATTTTTCCAAAAAGTTGGGTAATTTTCAGTTTTCGTGGGGGGGCATCCATAAATTACGTTAAACCCACACGATAAAGGATAGGGATAGGCAGATTTGTGACAAAGTACGACCTGGGGACAGGAGGATGTCACAAAGTCATTTTAAAGAAAAAAATTGACATTGGATTTACAGATTGTCCCCTATGTCTCTTATTTATTAATTGAAAAGCAGTATACTTTGGCAAGTTTATCTAAAGCCGTGAAAGGAATGCAGTCGAAAACATTCAATATTGCCACGTTTAACTATGAAAAAGCTAAAGTGCTAAGTATGTAGCGATAATAATTAGAAAAGGGAGTTTCTATTATTAACAATTGGTGATTTTTATCGAAAGGTCTGACCAGCTGACTTCTTATTGGCAAGTGCGTGCGTGTGTTCTTCCCTCTCACTTCCTCAGTTGACTGATATTGATTTATCCAGTGGCGTTGGTAATGTCAGTGACCTTTGTATTTTCAGTTTTACTTGGTAAAATAGGTACCGTACGTTTATGACAGATATGCGCCATGTTTCCTCGCCTCTTACCGATGCCCCGTAGCTTCAGATGAACTTGCCAAACTATAATTATCCAGAAAATTTGAGAATACTACCAATATCAGCATATTTTTTTTTCACCCAACTTCGAACTAAGTTCAGCAATACACTTGTGACGATACACGATGGTAAATTCAAGTGCCTTTTTGAAAAAAAAAAATCCTAATTTATTTTTGTCGGATTTACTGACCCATTTTTTTGGTAACCTTAGAGAACAAGATGGCAGACATTACAAAACCGCCGCACTCGAAATGATTCGTTTATGATCCTATGTATCACTAATTTTGAAATTATGAATGTCAACACGCCCAGGTGGATGATTTAAAACACGTCTGTCGGTTATTTACTTGACAAATGTGGTTTCACGACGTTGGATATTTTACGATTTAGAAGAACTGGAATCATGAACCACAAAAAGTTGGCAAATAGCAAAAAAATGTATACAGGGTGTTTCAATAATAATTGGAAATATTTTTCCTGTAGAATTCCGGGCAGCAAATATTGAAATTTAACCCAAATCAATCAAGATTAAATGAGACTTCTTATTAAGTGTGGGTGTTGTACATAACACAGAGACATTATCAACTTTTCACACAGAATAAAGTTAGTAAGAAAAATGAGTAAAAAAATACGAGGAAATAGAGCAGTACATTTATGAAAAAATTAACCACGCGGTTTAATTGGCTGGTCAATAAAGCTACCCACACTACCGGTTGCATTGTTGATATTATAGCTATATTCAAATGCAGTCTTATCATGCGGGTCATCCATTCAACAGAGACATACTCACATTTTTGTTTTCTTCTATTGCCTTTAATCATAATTTCCACATAAAATCCGTAAGATGAATAGGACAGACTTATGCAATTTTGACGGGAGAAAAAAGGATATGTATTTAGTTTTCAGCGATTCTAAAAAGTCTTTCACCAGCGAAGTTTTTATTTGAATGGCAGTTATGTGACTTTGACAATTCAAAGTGACAATATGAATAATAAGAAGCAATTTTCCGGTATTTTGCATCCTCAAGCAAAAAAAAGGTACTGATTCTGATAGATTATTTCAAAAATGAATGAAAAAGTGGAAATTCGTCAACCAGTGTGCAGGAAACATCAATCATCATTATTTTCTCCGGGTATATTTGTTATCTCACATTTTGGTAACCTCTGTGTTTTCTGATTTGATACATATGGATAGTGACCTTTGAACCCGCACGAAAAGAGCGCTTTTGACTATATTATTGTTAATAATATTGTTAGTAATAATTGTTGAAAACACGTTGGGTACATTTAAATTTAAATAAATTCTACAATTAAAAAAAAATATGAATAACGTGAAAAAATTAGTGTTGAATATTTATTAATTGTTAATATTTACTGTTTACAATAATTTTTATTGAATAATTATTGCTAGTTTGTTAAGTATAAATAAAATGTTTAATATACCTACCACATTTGCATTTTATCTTATAATATTAATTGTTATTATTAATTCACCATTGTGGATTGAATTAATAAATTCGTAGCTGCCCTTAAACCAATATAAATAAGTATATGGATATATACAGGGAGTTCAATTGAAAATAAAATATTTTTGTTATGCAAAATTCCAAATTTTCATTATTTTTTCCTTTTTTTCAACTTTTGTTCTAAATATCTCGAAAACTATTTCAAATTTTTGAAAAATTGACGTTTGGCATTAATTTTTGGCTCACATTTTTTTGTATATTACCTTGTACTACTCGCAAAACATCCTAAAATGTTTAGAACTGTTTTTTGTTTAATTATGGTATATTAAGTATCAAGAACGGTAAGGGTTGTTTACCCTTAACGTTCGAGATGCTTATACCATTTTTTGCGCGATCCTAATGAAATAAATTTCGAATAAAATAATTTAAATTTCTTCGAAATGAACGAAATGTCAAAAGTGACATTTATACTTCTCGATCAGTTAAAAATATAATTTGCATTTTGGGTGAAATTGTTTTTATGCTATTTATCACTTTTTATATTGTTCTGTTAGGTTCGGTTCACTAAAAAAATATAAACCTTCTTTTTTTTGTACCTTTTGTGTAATGAATGCAGTAATATATTATTTAGGACCACTTAAATGTATGTAGGGCTAAGACAACCGATGTTGTTAATAAACAAAAAAGATCGATCCCGCAAAAAATGTATTTATGGATGAGTCCAAGAAAGGGGTCGATTTGACGTGGAATAATCCATATACTAGTAGATAAAAATGTAGATTTTGCTAAACAACTTTCATCTAGCCTTTATTGTTTGTTCATTTGCAAGATAATTACACTTTGTAATCTGTCAGTCATCAATCTGTTCGCTCTACGAGCTAGTTTACCCGGTTAATCTTGTTTGTCTATCAGATGATGCCTACCAGCTAATATAACGATAATGATATGGAGAAAGCAACATCATAACGAGATATTTCGCCTAGGAATATATTCATGCAGATATATCGATCATACTGCACTGAAATCGGAAACTAAGTATATATCTATTATTATAACCGAAAGTATGAACGTGAAATATATTCTGCGAACTTGAATAAATCCGGCACAACGAAATATTTATAAATTCACTTTGAAATGTGGTTAGTTTATAACAAGTCTGAAAAATATGGCCTGCAATCTATATATGTGGTTTGCTCACTGTTTCACATGGGTATTTGGACCTAGCACTATAGTGGAACGTCTCTGATACGATAATTACAGTAAAGCACTGTCGAGCGCGGTTAGTACTTGGATGGGTCACCACTGGGGAAGACCGTCTGCACAGCCTGCAGCGGAATAGCATCATGTTGGGGTCGATAAAGAACCCTACAACTGGTTGGAACACTAGGGGGTTCGGCAAAATTTCGATTAGGGGTAGAGTGCTCCCGGAGTCTTGACTCAATGATGATATTTCGAATAAAAAACGGAAGATGTAGTCATGGGGATTGCTGATTGAAGAAAAAATCGATTCCGTATAAACATTTTGATATTACACCTTTGATAAATGGATATTTCTGCAAATAAATTATTAGTTTTGTTTAAAAATTCCATCAGAGGTTCACTTTTCGAAAAACAGAGACCCACTGTAGTTTGGCAAGTTTATCTGAAGCTACGGGGCATCGGTAGGAGGCGAGGAAACATGGCGCAAAATTTACAAATGACGTATTGTACCTATTTTATCAAGTAAAATTGAAAATACAAAGGTAACTGACAATACCAACGCCACTGGATAAATCAATTTCAGTCAATCGAGGAAGTGAGAGGGAAGAACACACGCACGCGCTTGCCAATAAGAAGTCAGCTGGTCAGTCCTTTCGATAAAAATCACCGATTATGTAATTCGGAGGTTGTGGTAATTATGGTTTTCGTACAACGCTGACAGAGCATGAAGAAATTGTTAATAATAGAAAGTCCCTTTTCTAATTATTATCACTACATACTTAGCACTTTAGCTTTTTCATAGTTAAACGTGGCAATATCGAATGTTTTTGACTGCATTCCTTTCACGGTTTCAGATAAACTTGCCAAAGTATAACTACTTCTCGGGCTATGTGCCCCGAAAGACATTGAATTACCCTTCCAAGCTACAACAATCCAATTAAGTAAATAAAATGTCAAATATATTATAAATAAACTTTCTCTGGGAAATAAATGTTCAACTGAGCCAGATTTGGTTTGAATACGTTTAAGCTTGAAGCCATTTATAGGATATTATTCCGATTTTCAATCAATTCTCCTTTATTCGCTTCTGTTGAACTACTTTGATGTCCTTTAGAGCTCATTGAAATTAGAGAGTGAGAAAGTTTTGATGTACATTACGGATGGTAGGGTTTATTTTGTGCCTTTGGTAATAATAGATCAAAGAAATTGGTAATTATTCAATGTTTATAGAACTCGAAATAAATTGATAATGTTCATTCTGTTTATTAGAGTGCAAGTGTGTTGGAAGATGAAATTATATCTCAATTTGTGAGTTTATTTTGACAAATAAAACAATGTTTCCAATGGCGCCTCAAACGTTTTAATCTGACCATCCGTTGAGAAGCTATAAAGCTTGGAATATATTACATGGCGCAGTCATTTGATATTAAGAATGTCTGGGTCTTTTTTTCTCCTTTCCTTAACTTTCAAAGACTAGTGTACAGGATTTTTTACGACGACCGGTTATTAGACTTTCATCGAGAATTAAATGAGATTAAATTATGAAATTTTGTATTAGAGGCTGAAAGAGAACTAGGTATTTTGAATTCTTAACAAACATTAATGGCATCCCTATAAATTTTACATCGTTTAACATTTGAAAGAAACAGACTTATCTAGAGAGGTCGAGCTTTTGAGTGGCTGCTTACTAAATGTCAAAAAGATTCAATTTTTTTAAGACTATTGACATGAAACTTTTGAAGTTATTTTAAGTTGGTGCACGGAAAAAAAAGAATCGTTGTATCAAGTAAAATTTATTTGGATCAATTAAATTAAAGTGTCATATATGCACGACAAAATATTATTTTGGAGTAATTAAAATAATTTCTTGGTTTTAATGCAGGTTAAAGTATTGATGCAACTAACTGTTTGTTAACTGAACCAAATATTTAGTCAACTGTACAATTTTCATAAATTATTTTGATAAAATTATTGCTTCAACATAGTGAATATTTTGTTGAATTGAATCTGAAAAATGATCAAATCAATTGAGAAAAATAATGATTTAGTCAATTTTTTTTGTTGAACAAATTATAATAAATGATCTAATGAACAAACGTTATCATCATATCAATTTTTTTTTGCTTGGTTCGAAACAAATTTTGGATTCAGGTGAAGAATTATGTTGTTAAATTGAATAACAAAATTACTAAATCAACGAAATTCATAAGCAAGTCAAGAAAATTAATTGCTTGCGTTAATTTTGAAAATTTATCCGATAAATTAAATATTTTACTTGAAAAGTATAATATGTTGATTGAACTTGAAATGCAATCAGTTTGATCAACTGATTGCTAATTTTAATATAAAAATTAAGTTGACATAACATACTGAGTGCTATAAAAAAGAAAAGTTCAATATACTTCATAGCATTTTATTTAAAAAGAAAAAACAATAACAAAATAAAATATTAATTTTCTAAAACATAAAATCAAACTTCCACTAACTGCATTTCTTTTCAACCGCAATAACTTCTCCATAAATTGGAACCAATCCACTTGCAAATTCACTATAAGGGCATCAGGGAAAATCAAATCATAATATATGTTGATCTACAAAGAAGTAATAATAAAAATAAATAGAGTTTAATGAATGTTCTAAACAAGCATTGAGGAAATTCTTGAATTTTCCAATATAAATATACGAAATGCAGCCCCAATGAATGTATCACATGTCCCTTTCTCAAAAACTGAATTTAGGTAGCACTACCAGGTATAACGCTTAGAATTAACAATTTGCAAGGTAATGATGATGAATATAACAAATTTAAAGTGAAGGTAATGACACATTACCTTACATTTCCAATTAGGTAGGTTAGGTTAGGTAGGATCATAGCAAAGTACCGTAACTTTGTAAAAAAGACATTAGTTACTTACTGTTTAAAACCGGGTTTAATCTCAGTTTAAATTCATGTTTCGTTTAGAATGTGATGTAGGTATGCGATTTAATATACAACTGATACAAGACAAACTACCTATCATCTTAAAACAAAAATGAACATTTTTCAAAAGAAACGAGATAATATAATATTTGTAAATAGAATACATAATTATATTTACCTGAATAATCCGCTAATCCAGAACAATTTCCAGACAACAGGTTATCACTCACCTAACGATCTAACTCTTTTCTTAGAACAATATAAAATGAAGAATGAAGTGAAAACGTTCGGATAGATAGAAACGGGAAAATCTACTAAGCAAGAACATTTTGAATGAATCAGATAATCAGTCGATACAAATAAGAAATTATTCCGATTGAACTATTGCATCTATTGAAACAAACAAGAATAAATTGTTCAAATTGACTGTTGAAATTGGTTACTTCAGTGATTTTAAGTTTCAAACCAATTCAGTTTTGGTTTAAACAATATAGTGTACATGATTGATTGAAAAGCAAATATTAAGGTTGAATTAATATTATTATTCGTTTGAAAGGAGTTGAAATATGCTTCATTTAAAAAAATTTATTTTGAACCGAGCGAATTCACTTGTTTGAATCAACTAAATATTATATTTAAGTTAATAATATTATTCGCTTAAAGTAAGTTAAAATATATTTCATTTGACAAGTGTATGTTTGAATCAAGCGTGTTCATTTGTTTGATTTGAATGAATCATTTTTTTGAGATAATATTATAATACTTTGATGTAACTTAGGAAATACTTGACTTGATAAGTCCATTTTTGGTTCAAGAAATTTCTAGGATTGGGTCGACAATTCCATTTTGTTTCGGCAATTTTAATATTTCCTTGGACGAATACATTCAGTATTTGATTTGAATGAAATTTAATCGAGTTAATCAAATAAAAGTGACTAAATAAATTTAGTTGATATAACAAATATTTTTTTTCCGTGTGAATATGGAAGAGATATCGCAGAATAATAATTATTTTAACGCTTTTTTAAGTGGGGAATGGGAAATACCAGCGAGGTTCAAACAGAACTGACTGGTATCTCCATTGCCACAAAAGAACTAACCAGAAAAGGAATTTCTGGCAAAAACATAATAATCTGCACTGATAGTAGACAAGCCCTATTAGCCTTGAACAGACAACGTGTTATATCGGGGCTAGTACTAGAGTGCTACCAAAATTTAGCTAACGCCTCGGCAGATAACAATATTATCCTGAGCTGGATTAAAGGACACGACAGGAGTAAAGGTGCATTGCCAATTTTTTAGCCAGGGAAGTAAAAATTTCAGGACCCAGTGACGCCTACGGCCTAACGACTTCGACAATTGCGGAACTAGCCAAACGTTACACCCATGCTCAATCCCTTGAGAGATGGGATGGAATCAAAGGATGCAGTCTTGCCAGGATCACCCGGGGCGACCCTAGGGTGAACAATGAACAGGAAGATGAAACGGTCAGGCATGTTTTATGCGAGTGTCTGAAGTTATCGTCAATAAGAGAGGGTGTGTTCGGTGAGTCTTGGCCTACACCTGCCGATATAAAGGAGATGTCCCCTAGTGACTTGTGCATCTTCCTGGGAAGGACAGGATGGACGATGGCCTTGGAGGACAACTCCTCGAGAGGGATTTTTCAAAGACAGTGACCGTTCAACTAAGAAGCAACAACTTCTTCCCGGGCTATAGGCACCGAGCTATAGGAAACTGTAATAATACTTTGAATATGGTAGAAACAAGTAATTTTTAATTCAATTTACCCATTTTCGTAAACTTCAATACAAAGCGATTGTTAAAGTGCTCATTAAAGACTCAATTAGTTCAAAATACAACACATTCTATCCATTTCAAAATAAACGCCATCTAGACAACAAAAAGCATCTAATAATAATTGGGAGTTTCGCTTAATTACACTCTTCAAAGTGAGTAGTCTGTCTGCACTATTAAGGCCATTATTCTCTTGTTTTAAAGCACAGATAAAGTACTCAATTATATCTGTAACAACAATATGACGGGGTATAATTTCCAGTGTACTCAACACTTTCGTATACCTCTGCATAGAAAATATTGTAGATACGATTCCGATGATTTGTTTCCATATTCGTTCATCTTCTAAGCGTGTGTGTGTAAATTTGAGCGCAAAATTCCCATTATTGTGGTCTCTACGATTTTTTGTATGTATTTTCGAAAAAAAGATAGTAACACCGTTTATATCACACATGTAAAAATATTTTTGTTCCCCCTATATTGTAAACAATACACTGACACTGTTTTCAAGGACATAATTAACATATATTACCAAAACGAAATTAATAGTAGGTACAATTATGAACATTAATTACAAAATTTTGGAATATTTTTCCTCAATTTATATGAATTGTTCTGACTCCATGATTTCTTCATCTCGTACCAAGTTTTCTGTCACTCTTGGAAGTAACGCTGGAGACATTCCTTTTACTATAAATTACTATTTTATGATCCTGAGAGATTTTTGAATATGAGTAGAGTAAATGTACCAATACATTCTGGAATTGTACAACAAATCTGCTAGGCGTTGACGCCATTGCGTTTTTGCGATGAATATCCAATCGAAATAACAATTTTTCTCGCAATTTCGAACGGAATCGTGCAAATACACTCCGTTTCGTTTTATTTGGATTATTGATTCTCAATTTATGAGTATAGCGAACATAGATAAAACTTTTAAGAGCAAAAAACAAAATAAATAAAAATTCTGTTTTGTATTCTTATCCTTCTCCCATCTCCATAGTCTGAATTTTAAAACAGATCGTAAAGCTTTTCTCCGTGATTTTTCTTTTGTGATTTTGTGTTCACACATTTATTTATTTAAAGCTTGAACAATTATTTGAAATTGAGTGTAGAAAACGAAAAAATGGCAAGAGTTATTTCAACAATTACCAAAGGTGTATTTTATGGATAATTATTATTAAAGTTGATGGGCTAATAGTCTGTAGACCTAGGGTCCTATGCAACCGTATTTTAGGCGGAAAGTTACGCCATTGTTTCATGTGTGGAGAGAGTGGAGCAAGCCAATCCATAGAACAATAAAAATTTTCTCGGACAGCCAAGCGGCTTTGAACGCACTTAGCTCGAAATTGATTTTAGACAGCTAAAAAATATTCTCCTCAAAAGGAGAACTCAATAAAGTATTGCTTGTCTGGATCCCTGGCCATTCTGGCATGGAAGGAAACGAGAACGCAGACTCTCTTGCAAGGGAGGGTGCCGCACGTGTTTCTATCGGACCAGAACCTACAATTGGCATCGCAATATGTTTTGCCAAACAAACACTAAATACCTGAACAGCAAGAAGAGCTTTGGTCTTCTGGCATAATTTACCAGGATTGGTTCATTAAAAGGCTTTTATACATCCTTCGAATGTCTCCAAACAAATGTAAGACTATAGCAGGCCTTTTAATAGGTCACTGTTATCTGAATCATCATATGCTAAGACTTGCCGTCTTTGTCTTAAATATGAATATGATGAAACAGCAGAGCATTTTATTTTTGCCAGCCCCGCCGCCTGTCAAATCAGGTATCTGATGTTTGGCAGGGTCTTCTCTGGCACTCGGACCTGAAATATCATTCACCAAATGAACTAATCGGTTTTGTTAAGATGCTGAATTTGTTTGGTGTAATCTGAATAGGTATGAGCCACAATAGACTCTTGCCAGTTGCAGTGGAGTGCCTTAGAGACCCACTCATCACAAACCAAACCTAACCTACTGTAGACCTGATTGGGCAGGGTTGTATCTTTTGATATATGAACATTATTCACCTTCTCTAATATAGAGACAGTGAAAATTACTCAAAAATCCGTGGAAAATCAAGTGAAAGCACCATCAATCACATTATACACGTTTTTATTTTGGTCGGAGACGAAAATTTGGAATTGATTTTCAATTTATACACCTGAAAATTGAAAAACAAGAAGGCGCAACGTAGCATCATTAATTTTGACCGACCAATCACGAAAATTGTAATTAATAGTCTCGTGCGTAGTGCGAATATCAAAATTAGTCTACCTGAGAACGTCAATTATCCAAACACAAAGGATCATTTTCCAAAGCTTAAATGGGGAAAGCAAAGCAAAACCCTTATCAAGATGTACGTAAACTATTCAAGAGGTACAATTTCTATGGGAGGGTTTCACAATTTGGGGTGAAGGATGTACTACAGTTGGATTCTCCTTGATATAAAAATTTGTATTAAACATATTCAGTTTGTTTCGGCTCCGATGCTTCGCCCTGTAGTTGTTTAGATTGTTCACTGAATCCGCTGTTTGCTCGAAATACATTAAAACTTTAACCAATGGTTTTGCGATTTCCGTGAATCAATACACGGGATCTTCAGAGGAAACTCTGGAACAGAGGCTGCCACTCACCCAACCCAGCTGAAATAACAGATATAATTGTGATCCTATGGATATTCTGCAAGACAGGATGTTTAAAGAGGGTTCGAATAAAACCGTGAGAGGCTACAGAAATAATATATTCAATACGAGATTATACAATAACACGTTGAAAGTTTTGGGTTCTTTTTTAATACACCTAATAATCATTGTAATGAAGTATTATTGTGTCAAATCATGTACTGCAAGCGACAAATGTGATGGCGAGCCCGCCCACATGCGCACAAACTCATTTTCAATGTTACCTTCCACTGCAAGACATACAAATGCTCTGTACAGTACGTTAGTAACCGAAATATAGTGCACCGTACATATATAATGAATAGTAGGTTTACTTCTCGTCGAAAGTGAAGAGTAAAAGTTTTCAAAAATATTTTAGGGAACATAATCAAAAGTGAAGGAAAAGACTTGGTTCCGATTTTGGAAATTCATAAAAAGATGGTAGAGGTCATAATATTGAGAATTTTTGGCTGAAATTTGGAATCTATACTCTCAGATAATAAAAGAATGTGGAGGAAAATCCTAGCAGCCTTATCTATGATAATTTGTATACAAGGTTACCCGAAAGTGAAAAGATTTTCGAAAAATGAAATACATTATGTATATTGAAAAATTCTTAGCCTACTATAGAACCAAACAAAATTTTAATGTTGAAATATTTTACTACTCAACATATTCTCCTCTTAATTTGATACCTTTATAACAGCGAACCTGCAACGTCTCTATAGACCTTTCAAAAAAATGTTCCTTCTTGCTCTGCAAACCAGACCTCCACTGCTTTTATTACCTCCTCGTTGGAACAAAATTTACGACCTTTTAAACTTTTTTTCAGTTGAGGAAAGAGATGATTGTCGGACGGAGCCAAATCTGGTGAATCACGAATTTTTTGCATGGCAACATGAGATTTGTGTGCAGGGGCGTTGTCCTGCAAAAACAAAACACCTTTAGATAGCTTTCCGCGTTTCCGCTTTCCGTTATTGTTCAATACATCCTCGTAAGTATGGAGGTTAAAAATGGAAAAAAGTTTACGTCGCTCATGTTGAAAGAGATTATTTTCCCCCTTTCTGTCGTCTTTTGGGTCGCAAATATCATTTCCTTAAATTTTGCATCTACTAAAGTTATTAAATACTATTTTGTGATTATATTTTCGTGAATTTCTATTCTTATTATAAAGTTCTTTCACTACTCAACTTTTAGCATGTCATGGTATTTTTTGACATCAGTTGGATGAATACAGAAGGTCTATAAAAGCTCAATTTCCTGTGGAAATTCACCGATTAACAAGAAAGCTGCAGGGCTAAACGTATATCGATTAGTTTCCGAATTAAAAAGGGTCAAATGGTTGAATTTTTAAAAAAAATTTCAAAGTTACCAGTTTTAATACAAATCTATACAAGATTTACTGAAGTACAAATAAATTGATAACCTCTTTGCTTTGAGCTTTCCTCGTTTCTCATCTGAAGGTAAATATTTACAGCATGTGTATGTTGAAGAGCCAAGACCTCGCCACATTATTGGCCCACTAGCTGCGGACATAATACATTGTTTGTCATGACGACGACAAATAGACGCCAGAGGGGTTTCCGCGGGTTCATATCGTTATTTTTTAATCGCTCTCAGGATTTGTGGAATTGTTGACACAAATGATGACAAAGCAATGGGATTGTGTTTGTTTGAAATGTGACTGTTCAAAATAAAACGTTAGTGAATAAATTTGAAAAAGTCTGTATATAAAATCGTTTTTTTGAAGGATAGCTTTGGCTTTAGAACTGTCACATCTCACCAATTTGCATAAATGACTTATCAAGATTATTTCAAGCTATAACATTTTTCTCTCCACTTGGACTGGTGAAATCCCTTAAATTTTCAACTTTTGTACTTGTTTTATCCCCTGCGTGTTATTTTTCAAAACGTTCCTTTGAGCTATGACGGTCCTGTCTTTTTCTCGGATTTCTACTGGTTTGTACAACCAGTTTGAATGACAGACGACAACTAGGAAAATAATTAATAGACGTAAAACATGATTCTATTGGTATGTTGAAAATTCCAATAGAATAACGTATATTTAGTCGTCCAAGAATGTTACACAAAGTTTGATTTTGGAAAGAAAATTTATGTTGTAGATGATGGAAATATGACGTTCTTGCAAACGATTGCTTTGTGAATTCATATCGCGCCACAGTTGCGGCATCATGAGTTGTTTGTTTCTTTTGAAGTTTCTGCTTTAAATCGCTTAAGAAGAAAAATGCAAATCAATAAGGTTCACTGTTATTTTTTCAAATATTTCTTTGGTCAAGAATGTATATCAGTGGAAAAAAAGAAAGAAATACATAAATAAGTTAACCCCTTTCCAAAAAAAATATCGTGCGTCCATGGTAAATGCAAATTTTTGCAAATCGATTTACACCTTATCAAAATTTTATTGTACGTCACTGAGTTTTAACGCTACCCATCCAAAAAAAGTCCAACACGCACGTGATACAGTCGAGCCATGATAATTCTCATTAGCATGTCGGTGACGCGGATAAGACTTGTGAGCCAAAATAAAAAACATTAACAAATTTTTAGTTTTTTCATTTTATAAAAAAACACACCTTTTAAAAAACCTCAGTAGTTTAACCATTCCAAGAAACTACCAAACCACACAATTGTCGTTTTTTATTTGGAACAAGCCAACAAATTAATTAAAACAACTATCAAGATAATCTAAATTCTAAAATGGCTTCTAACACGGCTCCTGACTTTGAAGGTCAGATCCCGGCCGTTAAACACACTCTTCTTACCGTACTCACTGGATACGATTACGTTGTTTTGTTGTGTGACAAGTTCCAGTACAATGAAAAAAAGAGTTTAATTATATCTGTTTCAAGTTTACAATAGAATGAAATAGTAGAAGAGTTAACGTGGATCAAATGCACGGTCTGTCCCCGTGTTTTTCGATAGCATTTTAGAATTAGACTCCGTTACACTTAAGAAAAACCCACGCGAAGTTGCAGTCGTATGCGCTAAATTGTAAAATTGAAACGACTCGACTTCAAATCAGTGGAAGGACGTTTTTATATTTTGTTTAGTTTTTTAGGAGGCATGTTTGCTGATTTAATCTCTTCCGTTTTGAATAAACATTTTCTCTGGTTTTGTTAAATTTAAATTGTATACCATTACACAGATTATACTATACTGTTTTCTGTTTCTGATTGGAGGAATATCAATATAAATTGAAAGCATTGAAAAACACCCACGAGCAAAAATTGCTATGCCATAGAGAACAAAAAAATAAATAGATGAAATATTGTTTAAATTCCAATGTTTAAAAAATGGACAGTTGTTTATTTTACAAAAAATAAAATAGTTATTAACACAAAACATTTTTTATTTGAAATTTTCATTGTGAAGTTTAATATTTCGCCCACCGAGATATTTTTCAAGCGTCCTTCGCGTTTGTCTGTATGTTTGAAACCGATAAACTCAAACTCACTCAACTCCAAATCCCTCTTTAAATTATCTAACTCGGTTATTTCGATCAGAAGTTAGGACGGGTGGAAAAATGATCAAACATTTCGCTCTCGGCATTTTTAAATGATCTTGCTGCTTTGTCAGTTGCTGCAGTCGTAAGAAATAATTTTATTTGCATAATTTCTATTTTTATTAGTTGACTAGTGTTTCTTAAACAATTAAATGAATTGCATAATGTGATTCGTCTAGATGTAATAACCCATGAACCCATTTCATTCATTCATACGTTTAGGTTGGACTTAACAGCTCAGGCACTTGAACTGAATCTTTCTACCATTACCCATGTTATCTACCTACTTCCATTTCAGAAGCTTCGTGTCTTCTATTTAGGCCACCAGTTTATATGGAGGGATCTTCAGTAGTTGAGATGGTAGTGTTATTTCCACTCCAAAGTGCTTCCCTCTGAGTCCTTATAAATTCTCACAGAAGCAGAGTATGTGAGGCAAGTCAACCGAAAGTGCCTTGCACCAACTGGTAACCCAGGTGGAGAAGGCGCTGGAAAATGGCATGGTCGCCCTGGGAGCATTCTTGGATATACAAGGGGCGTTTGACAGCACCCCCGTAGGATCTATGTGTAGGGCTGCGGCAAATCATGGAATAGAGCCAATGATCACTCACTGGTTTGTGGCCATGTTGTGCAACAGTACAGTATGGAAATACCACGTGGTGAAAGTGATCGTCGCTAGAGGTTGTCCGCAAGGGGGTGTTCTATCGCCCACTTTGTGGAACCTAGTAATTGACTAGCTAATAATCCTTTTAAACGATGAGTGCCTTCTAACGATTGGGTATGCCGATGGCATCGTCGTTCTTGTTGTTGGAAAGCACATTACCGTTCTCAGGGACCTCATGCAAAGGACTCTGAATAGGGTACATGGGTGGTGTAACGAACACGGACTTGCAGTAAATCCTGCCAAGGCTGAGATAATTGCTTTCACCAAGAAGAGAGGTATAAGACCTGAGGGTCTACATCTTGGCGGAGTACCATTACCGGTGGTTCAACAGGTGAAGTATCTAGGAGTGATCCTTGATAAATAACTGACATGGAAGGCTCATCTTGATAGTCGCCTAGGCAAGGTGACATACACGTATTGGGCCTGTAGGAGAGCCATTGGTCCGAGGTGGGGACTGACCCCCCAAAACGATCATATGGTTTTATAGAGTGATCATGCTGCCTATGCTCACATATGCGGCTCTGGTCTGGTGGCCGAGGGTAACCTTGGTCGCGGATAGATCGCAACTGACACGCATTCAAAGGGTGGTCGGTCTGGGGGCAACTGGCTGCATAAGGACTACACCAACTGCTGCGATGGAAGTGATCCTTTCTCTTCACCATGTGATCGAGGCTGAGGCGGATGGAATCAAAGGATGCAGTCTTGCCAGGATCACACTGGGCGACCCTAGGAATCTGGTACCGAAGAAATATTTGGCGATGACCAGGAAAAACCTACGTTTAACAGTAGGATTTCTGACTGGCCACTGTCAACTAAGGAAACACCTCCATACTATGGGGCCAGTGGACACACCTCTATGCGGGATGTGTGAACAGGAAGATGAAACTGTGAGGCATGTCTTATGCAACTGTGAGGCATGTCTTATGCGAGTGTCCGGAGTAATCATCGATAAGAGAGTGTGTTCTGTCGATATAAAGGAGATGTTCCCTAGTGGGCTGTCCACCTTCCTGAGAAGGACAGGATGGACGATGACCTAGGAGGACAACTCCTCGGGAGGATGTACAATGGGTCACATGTGGCCTAAGTGCTGTGAGCCTACGCTCAGGCTCTCTACTCTACAGCTACAGAGATACCAAGGAGGATGAACCCGTTTAAAAAACAACGTATATTATTTTTTTCTCTCTCTGTTCAACATAAACGCGTTCTAGTTGTACCTGGCCAACTTTATCTTTTCACCGCCCATAAATAAGTATCGATCTCGTCGATTCACCGAGCATGCAAAATTTTAAAGGTGCAATGAAAAATGAAAAACATCTAGTCTCTATTTTTAGTTAGTCCACCAATCAAAATGCTAATAAATCAAATCCGATCACGATCGCGAATGGTATGCACATACTAACACTTCCCAGCCGTAATTAATAAGGAGTTTTTCCTTGAATATTCTCTACACTGTCAACAGGAATTTTGAATCATAATTTAAATTTTACAAAGTGAATTATTTTTAATTATAGAATATACTGAATTTGTGTATAGTAAAGTTGTGATGCCTTTTGGCCCAATATCTTGATCTTATTACAACAAAACGTTCGAACATTTCATTATTATATAAATATAAATAAAAGAAGGTTATTGTCAAGCTCAAGCGTGGTGCAAGACAACAACAATTATATGTTTATCTGTTTTGCTAGATACTAGTACCTACTAGTAATTAATTAACCATTACGTATAAGTATGCTATACGTATGCATAGTATTAGTGCTAGAAATAGTTGTTTCATTCCTCTTGAGATGATCCTCCAAGTGGCCCTTCCACACTTATAACCTTCGGAAGTATTCATCGACAATACATCCATTAAAAAGTGCAAATTGGGTCACATTAGCTCTTATTGCCGAGTCAATCATTACTTTCTGTGTTTGTAGACTGAAGATAAAGTAAAATGAAGGAGTAGCTACTACCACACACTAAACAGCAGATTGCAAATGATAATGATCCCCTAAGAGTAGTTGAGAAACAATATTTTCAGTTTTAAGTTGAATTCCAACATGAATTAAAACAGTTTTTTTCTTAATTATCGTAAAACCATAAAAGAAAATTGCTGTTAAACGAACGCTTTATTGACGTGAAAATTTTAATCAACCCTCTTGAGTTCGTATAATAAAAAAAAACACATTTTCCGAGGTAGAAATTCTGAGTGTAAACTAACCCTGAATAAACGTCCAATTCTTGATATAAATTTTGGTTGAATCAACTGAGGAAAGTAATGTAAATACCACTTATTCATAAGCATGATTGTGCTATAATTAATTATCGTTGTTTTTTTCATGAATATTTGAATTTTTGTATCAAATTTAAATCTGCTTGATACATGTCAAAATTACTTCAACTTTACATCGCCATATCTCATTTAAAAAATGAGCTACAGGTGTAGTAGGGTCGCACCTCTTTTTGGAAAATTCACAGCTCTATAACTTTACAAATAATTGTCAGATTTTGACGTTTGAGGTGCTTTTGTAAAGGAACTACTGTTTTGGTAGCGATTTTAAGAAGTCTCTCTGAAATTTATTTCCACACCGTTAACTAATCGATTTTCATTTTAATTACGACCTAGGCATACCATCAGGTATTTTTTTCAAGGTGTTGCCAATGAAATGGATCTAAAGTATTCTTGGCATTACCTCAGTATCATTCATTACCTTACGTATTATGAATTTTAAGTTTTCTGGGCCCCGGCCAACGAATCGCTTCATACGACCCCTCCAACTCGATTTTTTATTCGATTATTAATTGATTCATTTCAGAATACAATTGTCTTTGAACTGGTAATATACGATGGCAATAGATATAAATTTTAAATTTACGTGTCCATATTTCAAAACAAGACAGTTAGATATTCACGAAACAAATCACACTGAAACAAAGAGTTCGCGAGCTGCTCGTGGATAGCTCACTATTGGAGCCGAACAGCTTACCCTGGTGTTGGTGTTTCCAACTAGTTTTCGGTTATTCTTGCTGTAAGTATTTTTTTGGTATGTGAAAAGTGGTTAGGTCGTAGAAAAAATAATGTTTCTGTAAAAATAAGTTCCAAACGAGGTAGCTCTTTTTCGGCGGTGCATTAACATTTTGCTTTTCTTTTTGTTGAATTTGCATTTAAAAAATTCAATCAACTTTTCGATCAAAGTGACAATCAATTGTTTTGGTGTTTTCATTGCTTGGATAAGCGAAACATGAGAAAAGTAAGAGAGTCTGATAATTGAGTTTCTTTTCCTTTCACAATTGTCTACAAACGTTTGTAATTTTTTGTTTACCTAGCAGTCGAGTAAAAAAAGTTACTCAAATGCAAATTGAAAAGTGTTGAACGTAAGTGAAGAGTACTTAGTCGACAATTACGAAGTCATTTTATAATCAGGAGAGCGTCAAGGACATTTGAAGAAAAAAAAACTACGAATTGAAATAATTTTGCAAACGAATGCCCTGCACTGAACTATTCAATAAATAAATAATCATTATTTCCAATTTATTTCTTTGTCATAAGACTAACAGATAATCAATTTCATCCTCAATCAATAAAGATACAGTTAATTTTTACAACCAATTGAGTTTATATGTTGAAATGAAATTCGTTATTATTGTTATTACTCGTTTAAAAACAAACAATGATTATTATCATGCTTTTATTACCCCCCATCTGTGAAATTGTATCTTGCAATGTCAGATTAAATCCAGACTTCGCCCACCTAGAACCGAGAACAATATAATAATGCAATACTTTAGTTCCAATATCCTAACCAGGATAACCAGAATTAGGTAATTTATTACAATCTTAACATCATCGGTCGTACACCTTATATTAAGGATTTGAGGGGATTAGACCGGGGTGGGGCTCAAATAATTCCATGTATATTACTATACTTGGAAAAATATTGATGAGCCGGCAACATAACAAATGAAGAACTAGAGTGGTCCAATTACAATAGTTTGTCACCTTACTATGGATTCCAGGACACACTGGAATAGAAGGAAATGAAATAGCAGATGAACTAGCAAAGAGGGGGACTGAAATACCTTTCTGGGGGCCTGAACCCTTTTGCGGAATCAGCCCCAGTGTAATATTGGAAGAAATAGGTAAAGCCGAGAGAAAGAGAAGATCTGATCATTGGAAAGATCTAGTAGGGCTTATACAATCAAAGACTCTTCTGGGCGACTACAACCTGTTGAGATCAAATGAATGCATAAGTCAAAGTAAAACTACGCTAAGAGTTTTAACAGGGATCCTAACGGGACATTGTCGCCTGAATGGGCACCTAAAAAAGCTCAAAGTAGTGGAGAAAGAAGAATGCAGATTTTGTGGCATGGAAGAAGAAACCTCCACATACTTTCCAACTGCACAGCACTTCAGAATCCTAGAGCACAGCTCCTGGGAGGTTACTGGATAGAAGAGGAACATTTACCTAAGTTGAAGTCTGCAGACATCCTAAAATTCTTCCGGGGAATAGGACTAAATGTCACGCCAAAATACATACATACATTGTCATCACTGTGTCGTTGAAATGATTTACAACATTAATTATACCCGTCAGTGGCGCCTGTATTAATTTGGAGAGATGAAATTATTTATTGAAGTTGAAGAAAATATTCCAGTATAATGAATAATTTCGAAAAGAAAATCGATCTGTGTTCTATCTTGAAGAAACAGGAATCAACAAAAATTTGGGTCGACTAGAATATTGTAGGTTCTTGGTAACTAACAAAATCTAAGATTAGACAAAAAACGAACTTTCCCTAGAACTGTTATATCCTCACTTTATTCAGTTTATCTTTCACCTTCTCTGTCCTCATTTCCGCATCTTTTTATCAACTAATTTTTTTCTTTCTATCGCTACATTATAGAACAACCCAACCACATAATTATCTCGCAAATTCGAATCAAGTTGAGCACATTATTTCTACTAGATGCCAAAACAAATAATATCTGTTCCGGTCGTATGAATTTTCAATTAAAATTCGTTCATCTATAACTGTTCATTGTAGTGAGCCGGCTGGTGAATATTTTGTAAATATGGCAGTAAACGCATCATCAGCTATATAGAGATCCCGACCCGTCGACGAACACATCATCTGTCTAATAAATGGCTGGATTAAAATTCAATCGAGATCCAACAAAAATGTTCGTAGATAGAACGAACTGGAATCTACCACCAAAGCAGAGGCGTCACTAATATTTAATGTGTGGTCAGGTTGGAAATTTAGAGCAACCAAATGATTAATTCCTCGGTATAGGAATTGTTTCAGGTTTCTGGACGCTAAATCTGAAGCATACGGTGGATGCTCAATCAGTACTTTTTGTAGATATGGACTCTTTTTTGCGTAAGAGGAATGGTATTTCCACCTCTACATTTTCGTGATGACTCACTCCATATTCTCCCTTTAGGATCCCTATTAAAACTCTTAGCGCAGTTTTACTTTGACTTATGCATTCATTAGATCTCAACAGGTTGTAGTCACCCTGAAGAGTCTTTGATTGTATGATCCCTACTAGATCTTTCCAATGGTCAGATCTCCTCTTTTTCTCGGCTTTACAAATTTCTTCCAATATTACATAGGGCCTGATTCCGCAAAAGGGTTCAGTCCCCAAGAAAGGTATTTCAGTCCCCCTCCTTGCTAGTTCATGTGCTATTTCATATCCTTCTATTCCAGTGTGTCCTGGAATCCATAGTAAGACTATATTCTTGGGATGTTACTCACTACATTGTTCTTACATAAATTTCAATATACCGAAGTAAAAAATGTAAAGCAGTGTTAAACTAATGATTATATTGGAAAAAAAAAATCCAATATTGGTGATTCTACGCCACTGGTTGTCTCTGTGTTTTCATTTACTTCCCTGTCGATCAATCACGCGAGAAATGACAAAGCAATCTCAGTAATTTAGAAAATAATGGAGATTTTTATAGCCTCACGTTTATAAAATTAATTGATTTAGTTCAGGTTATCACAAAAGGTGAATTCAATCGAAGCGGAATTCTGAAAGAAGAAGTTTTTTTTTAATTATAGACTTGTTTTATTATCATTGGGAAAAAATTCTGGCTATTTAATTTATCGTGTACAGGTATGTTCGTAGTTGCTCTAGATTTGCATTTGTTGCTTATTTTTTCTACAGTAAAGAGAGAGGTATTGATTAATAATCCTTCATCTCACAAAAAATATCTTAACCTTTTGTTAAATATTATACACCAAGGTGGTGAAGACAGGGCCGGACCTACAATGGGGCATCCGAAGCGGTGCCCCGGGGCCCCCGACGTTATGGCAGAGAATAAAAAGGGGAAAATATTTAGCCCTTTCTGGACATATTTAAAATATTTTTACAGAAACAAACTTGAAAAAAAAAGATTGATACATATTAGTTGACTCAGAGTTTGCTAGTTTGACTTAATGTTAAAAAGAAAGAAACATGGCGTTGGGGATTCAAAAAAAATTTAAACTTTATTTTTGTCTTTCTCCTCGTTCTTCAAGATGAAATTTTACAAATAATGAACTTACCGTCAAATTATTGCAGTCAGAAAAAATCGATCTTTTTTTGCACATGATCAGCTTCAAAATGCGTTACAGAGAATTCAGAGCTTGAGAGAAAATTTCAATACATTACTGATGAATGTGTCAGAAATTTGCGGTACGTGGAAAATTGAAAAAAAGTTTCTAGACAAAAGATCAGGTGAGGTAAAGTCTCACTTTGATGAGTTGTCGCAAGTTGAGAGATTGAATGATCCTCAACAACGCCTTCGAGTTAATGTTTTCTACCCGATGATAGATACAATATTATCGCAACTGGAATCTAGGTTTGTTGGAATGAAAAATGTTCTGAAAACTTATAAAATCCTGCAACCTCAGTATCTTACAAATTCATCCAAGAGCGAGTTGGAGCAAGAAGCTGATTTGTTTTCCAAAACCTTTTCGAATGATGTGTCACCTTCCTTTTCCTCTCAGCTGCTTTCTGTACGGTCAACATTTTCAAACGAAATCAATTCAAGGAAAGATGTCAAAGAGCTAGCTCGTTTCTGGATAATTCAAAATGCGTCATTGTCGTCCAGTTATCCAGATGTGTGCACTTCTGATGTTTCTAACTGTCCTTATCACTACTGCGAAAGCTGAACGGGCTATCTCTAATTTAAAGTTAATCAAAAACTACTTGCGTACCTCAATGAGACAAAATAGACTAATTTAGCGCTACTGTCCATTGAAAAACAAAGAGCGCGCAAGATTGACTTTAATAAGGTAATAAACAAATGTTTTTAGTTTTAAGTTTCTGCGATTGTAACAAAATGTCATAAGAGCATTTGCAAACATTCTACATGTAGGATATTGCCTGCAGATTATAATATCTGTTTCTACAAGTTGTGGACAATAAATATCGTCATTAACAGAAAACTGTCGTTCTTACTTAATATTTATACGATATTATCATAACAATTGATTTTAATATGGGGCCCCAAATTGTCTTTTGCCCCGGGGCCTTTCCAACTCAAGCTCCGGCCCTGGGTGAAGAATATAATTATTGACCGAGCACCAACATTTTTTCGTGAGTGGCTTTGCCCCGAGCGGAATAAGGTGCGAGGCTCATAAATGTCTTCACCACCATGGTGTACAAACAATTTCTCCCACTACTAGCCAAATTTAAGACAAAAATTAAAAATAATTCACAAACGCACCACGAGAAGCGTTTACCCCGTCGTCTGACTGACAAATACACTGTCAATTTTTGATATATTATGAACGTACTCGTTATGTCATCAGTCAATTTTGGTTGAGCGCGAATTTTAAACTAATGGCATTTGTATTCAAATAATTTCATCTTAATAGGTTATTTCAAGCAGCAAATAAGATATATACAAAATTATGTTGCGCAAGTTTTTGTTGAACTAATATCCCTGAATTCTCAAAATATTTGAATTTGTCCATTAGTGACCTTGGTTAATAATGGAGAAATTCAACTTTTCAATTGACTAGAAGAACCTAGTAGTGGAAAAACATATCTTTCATGTCACAACGACTTGATTGACCAATCTGTATATCTTATTGTTATTTAATATGCTAAGGCGTAGATTTGAAAAAAAAAAACTGTAACACTTTAATGTCTCGTTTGAAATTAACATTTTTTTTCAATGTTATTCAATAGTAGCAACCTTGAGTATAATCTTTCTCGTTTTGTTGTGGACAAATTATATTTACAGCATATAATAGTCACCTTGCTACATACCTACGCTTATTTATGAAGTAATAACGATGAATAATTGATATACTAAAAATCAACGAATCCATTAGATTACTTCGGACAGAATTCCTACCATGCTATGTTCACTACCACTATAAATTTTGTCTTAGTTTATTTAGCTATTCTACCTGTCGCTGATGGCGCTACGTAAGTGAGGATCTGTCAGATTTCAACGAGCCCGCCATTTATATAACCTCAAAAACTCCAATTTTACATAATTTATCGAATGAAGGAGAACAATCCAGTCTGTATACTAAAATTAGAGGAGGGGGGAGAGTGGGAACGTTGTTAACGAAAAAAATCCAATCTGGTTCTGCTTGGTAGATCTCTTTCACCAATGTAAAGATCAACCCAACAAATTTCACCTATGATTTCTATGGAAGTATGGCTTCTTGCTTGTCTACAGTGAAATTGGCGTACTAGTTGTGCGTTCCCACTAGACTGACTTTCTCTGTATACAGAGTCGTGCTAATCAATGGTCCATTTAATACACTTATTCGTATAGGTAGATGTTTTGAGCTATCTTCCAAATAAAGCTTTTGCTACAACGAAAATGATCGGATCGAGTTATGGATAGAGCTCTATTGTTTGCACCTGGCTAAAGGATTATAGGACGAAGTACAATGCGGCGCTTGAATTGAAACAAAGACTGGTTCAATTCAATGGGAATATTTATATTGTCAATATGGCGAAAAATGGCGCAGTGGTAACAATCCTACTCTTATCAACGCTGGTCCTGTCAGATTAGTGAATTATGAACGAACTGCGAGTTTATGTTATCGATTTTTTTTGTATAGGAACTTGAAGTTGTACAGAAACTTACCAAGCAGATATGCGATTGTTATCTATAGTTTGGCAAGTTTATCTGAACCTACGGGGCATCGGTGAGAGGCGAGGAAACATGGCGCATATATGTCATGAACGTACGGTACCTATTTTACCCAAGAAAATTGGAAATACAAAGGTCACTGACAATACCAACGCCACTGGACAAATCAATATCAGTCAATTGAGGAAGTGGGAGGAAAGAACACACGCACGCGCTTTCCAATAAGAAGTCAGATGGTTGATAAAAATTGCCAATTATGTAATTAGGAGGGTGTGGTAATTATGGTTTTTGTACAACGCTGCCAGAGTTTGAAGAAGCCCATAACAAATATGGAAAAATTCTCATCTTTCAATATTCATAAATTGATTGAATAATGTTAATATAAAAAAACAAGCACACAAAAATCGACGTTTAATCATACTGTTGATATTGTTGATAATAAAAAGTCTCTTTTCTAATTATTATCACTACATACTTAGCACTTTAGCTTTTTCATAGTTAAACGTGATAATATCGAATGTTTTCGACTGCATTCCTATCACGGCTTCAGATAAACTTGCCAAAGTATAATCCAATTTACCTTTTCCCAAAAAGTTAGCGAGCTAGCACCCTTTGAATTTGACGCTATTAAGTCAACATGTATCCTAAATAAATTGATAAAAGCGTAAAAAGAACAATCCGAAAGTTTCTGATTCCCTTTTTTTCAATATACCAATCCGTATGCCAAAAACGTCACTTTCCATTCAATACGATATCGTTTGTCCCTTTGCATAGCAGATGTTGCATGAAAAATAGTGAACCGAAAACTCACTGTGTATCCTCATTTATATCAAATCCTGTGCAGATTAGGTTGGCCGAAAATCATTTCTCAAAATCTCCGGAGAAATGGAGAGACGCACGAGGAAACAGAATGGTAAAGTAGATTAGAATTCACGCGTCTGTAATAATTTATAGAGATCGTTGATCGGAATCGATTCCGATCTAAGATGTTCATTAACATGGTTACTTTTAATTGTGTTGTGCATACTATATGGAAATTATAACGAGAAATACGAGGTAGTTGGTTGTCTAACAATGCAAACTTGATAAATTAACCTGAGGCATTAAGAACGATAATTAGAGCGAAAGCTGACGCTTGAAATAAATTGATCAAATATTCATAGATTAGGATTCATATATATATTAGGTGTGCTATCTATATGTCTATATGTCTCACTCTAGTATCATTTCACTTTTAGACCTATCAGTCTATTTATGTCCAGTGTACTGTACTAGAAAAAACTATTATGCTGGTGTTATAAAAACTTATTATGCATTTTCTAACTAATCTTCCACCCCCTAAAACTACTTAGGGTGTTGCCCATCTAACTGGGTTTGAGCCTAACATAACGGGGATTTTCTTAGATCGCCCCCAGTTTTTATCTGATTGGAACACAATTTTTTTCTCTCGACAGTTCAAACAAAGTCTATTTCCTTGGGACCAAGATTTCAGAACCTAGTGGCGGGGAAGATTGGGTACATGATTGTAGAATTTCTATATCTCTATACGAATGAAAAAGTTGTTATGCCGGTGTTTGAAAAAGAAATTATTTGACCACCTCTCACTACTCTAGTCTTCTTGTGAATGCCATTTTTAGCCCCATCTAACACGATAATTTGAAAAATGTTCTGTCAAAGTACGCCGCTGTAGTTTTTCCCCCAACCCAGTATATTTATTGGTTTTATGATGCTTTTCCCCCCATATTTTGGATGCCACAGATGTTTACCAACACTACGTGACTAGGAATTTCACTTCGTTCGTCGATAGTAACCATAATATGGTAAGAAAAGCTATTTGTGTATGGTGTCGGTTAAGTTCAATGGAACTTTCTACTCTCACTGAAATAAAGGTAGATCGTATATTTTTATTTAACAAATAAAAAACAAGGAAACCTTTTGGATCCTAACAATTATCTTACGATCTAAAACCGGATGGAAAATGGAAGAGATTAATAATTCACTAGAGTTAGTTATTTTTCCTTTTTTAATTTCTTTAATGGAACACTTCGCGAAGTATCCCATTTCAAAGGTTTTCGATTAAAATCATTTCTTTCGCACAACTTCTGATAGGAAGAAATAAGTTTCAGTTAGTAGGAGTAAGATTCCCATTTTCCCAAAAAGAGAGTGCATAATCTAATTCAGATAACGGGCACTAAAAAGTAGACGTGCTGAAAAAGGCCGTTGCTACAACAAACAAAAATTTATTATCTGTGTGAGTTGAAAAATGTGAAAACAAAACAATTGTTGAAATTTTCGATCAAGTTATAAGTAGACCTAGCGGTTCTAAGATCTGTTTGACATGATGGCGAAAAGTCCATTCGAGCCATACGATTTACACAAGTACGACAAGGAAAATATGAGCAAAACTACTCGAAAGAGAGAGAAGAATAATTGTTCGCAGTCAGCGTTTGGCGTGTCTTCAGTTCCAGCTACCAATCTAATATGAAAGCAGCGTTGCCAGTTTAAAATGTTTGGTACTTTCTAAAAAATAATTGATGGTTTTATATGACGCCATTTTGCGGTGGATCGATTGTAGTGCTATCTAGCGACACGTGTTGAAAGTAGGTTTAAGGTAGAAAACTGGGAAATCAGAAACTGTAATTAGTGTACATCTATCTACTTTTAACTCACTTAATAATGTCAATGTTGCCATATTTCAATTATAAACTAACTAGATATTTCAGAGTTTCTGTAAAAAACCAAGACGCACACCTTAAATATCTTTGTGGTATTATGAATATTATGCTTTCGTGTACATTTTAAAATTATTATGTTTATACATAATATATATTAGAAAAAAAGAATTGTTTTAAGTTAAAAATATATATATTTATTATTCGCCACACTTCTATTATGGACAAAGATAAGTAAGTGTCGCAATGTTACCAGCGCAATACCCTAGTAAAATAAAATTGTTTCAGTTCCAACCTTTTTTGAAATCAAATCCCTTCATGAATTCAAATGTTTGAGACATGAGCCACAATAACGGAACAAAAAGATCCTCAGAGTATTTGAAAAAAGAGCAAATGGTTTATTGGTGACTAAGAAGATAAAAACTAAGATAAAACAACTTTAGAAAAGCATGCGTTCAACTTAAAAATAATAATTTAAGTTTTTTTTACAAAGTTCTGGCAAGTACAATAAATAGATAAAGTTTTCAAAATAAAACAAACAAAATACACAACTTTTCCACTTTTATTAATATCACAAATATATTTGAGGTGTGTCTCGGGTTTCCACAGGAACACTAAAATATCTAGTTCGTTTTCAATTCAAACATGGCAACATTGACATTTTTAAGTGATTAAAATGTAGATGGCGCCACATTAATAACCCTTAGTAGTCACCTATTTTTCTACCTCAGGCCTACTTTCGATAACTGTCGCTAGATAGCACTACAATACGATCCACACGATTCACCACAGTATGGCGTCAGCCGAAACCATCAATTAGGTATCTTATTTTGCATTAATACGGGATAACACTGTATTTATTGGGAGAAATTCAAGATTGACTTTTGAAAAATAAGTGAGATCAACACAAATAAGAATAAAATAATTAGTTCAAGAAAATAAATAGACAAATTACAATTTCCAATAAATAAAATCTATACACTGCTTTCGATTTAACAATTATTGGTATTTAACATTGTTGCCGACAAAAATTGGGAATAACCTTCACAGATAAATACATTTGGCAACAGCTGACTACGCACAATTATTCTTCTCTCTTTTTCAAGTGTTTTTCTCACATTTTCCTTGTCGCACTTGTGTAAATCGCATGGCTCGAATAGACTTTTCGCAATCTGTAGGTATATCTACACAATAATATCTGCTTAGTTCGCTAGCTTCCAAAAAAAAAATCCTGCAAATTGTGCAGAGCTCTCCTTAATTACCATTACA